>APFE030097426.1:0-34337 GCA_000404065.3 Pinus taeda
TAGCTTACTGGAAAATATGTTTGATCATTTATTTTAAGCAGTTTTGGGTGTTATGCTTTATGGATCTTCTCTATTTGATATCCATAATAATTATAAATCTTGCTACTTACATATCCCTTAATTTAATCCACTTTCCTTATGTGTTTTACTGGATTTTTATTTTGAACCATATTGAATTCTAAAGGTGTTAAACCTAAAAAAATGAACCATAGTGAATTCTGATAGTGATAAACCTAAAAAACATTGCAAACTCTCACAGTACATATGAACATTGCATATCATTAAATGATCATCTTTTATATATTTGTTCTTTTAGAGTTTTTTATGTAGATTTTAGTTGGCCTTTAGCCAAAAATATTATTTATAATGCACTCTCAAATGGTCATCTTTTACATGTTTGTCTACCATTCCCTTAATAATCATCAGTTGCAATATTTCTGATTCAGAGTCTATAGGTGTAGCATTTAGTTAGAGAAGTAGATGGCTTACAATACCCTCTTTTACACCTATGTCCATTGTTCATCTAATAATCATCAATTATGTTAAATGATAAACTATGATAGAGCTCTTACACGTAAGGAAAATCAATTGAGCACTTTTTAGAACCTAACCTTTAATGTACTAAAGTTGATTTTAGAAGTCAAGAATTTTCACCGTTTGAACTTACAAAGTAATTTAATTATAGATTTGAAGATATAGTACATTCTCACAACTTCAGATGGCTAAGATTTTCTCTACTTTACTTTAGCTTATACATGTCAAATTGGTGAATTATTGATTGCACATGAGTTTATTTGATATAGCAGGGCCTATATGGATGCAAATTTGATTGAAGAAGTCTACATTAAAGACCTTAATTGATTTGGTTGCATATGTTTTTGAAGAAATCCTTGAAACCCCATCATATATCTCCTTCTCCTTATTTTCTTTTTATGTCTTTAAATTTTAGTTTTAAATTCAAACGTACAATGGAGCATCAATGATGTTTGGCTATTTTTTTGTCATTGTAAATTATAACCAACCTCATAGGCTAACATGAGACTCTTTGGCCTTATTAAGTCAACTTTATGACTTCACCAAACATGTAGATGTTTTGTTGTCCAAATTTGACTACCAAGAATTTTATATTTGTTAAGTTCATGAATGCACAATATGATGTGGGTTGCAACTTATTTTTATATATTACTGAAAGTAAGCCTACTACTAGGTATTTTAAGTTTTTAGTTCAGTTTATTACTAGTTAGAATAATTTTGAAACAACATTTAAAATTAAATTTGGTGATAAATGAATTATCTTAACAATCTAAGTATTAGAGTCATCTAAAATGAAAATGGAAAACAAGTAGGGCTTGAATCAATATAAATTGCATAAGTACAATTCAACCTCATAATTCTATCACTTTTCATTGTCATATTCATGAAACTACCTTGGATGAAACATTTGAGATTCAAAAGGTGAAAAACGAGATTGTGAACATAAAAGTAAATATTGGTCTTGAAGATAATAATAATTCATTTATAATTAACTTAGAGAGGATAATATGGGGGTGCTTAGGAAAGTACTTTTTACTACAAAATCTAGCGAGCCTAGTGCAAAGACTCATTAGACAATTTATCTCTTATAACAATAAATAGATTAGCCACCATTGTCACCTCAATGATGTCTCTCTTGTTATTTTGTGATTGTATGTTCTTATCACAGGGGAGGTTTCCTTAGCAAATATTAGAGGTTATATGACTAGGGCTTCAAGCTAAATGGCTCTCGAAGGAGCGTGTAGATAAATCATCTAGAAAATTGTTCAATAAAAGAGGGCTCAAGGGTGATTCGAGTCTAATGGTTATGGGAGAAGGTAATGGAAAAGCCTTGGATAATAGGATGAGAGTTACACATGTTCAAGCACGCTTTCCACCAAACCCATAAACTATTGTTTTTACGATATGAAAATTTGCAATGTGTAATAACATATAACAAGAAAGAAATAACCTATAAATGATAAAATCAATAGAGGATTAAAAGTTATCAAAGAGGTAAGTAAGGGACAGGTCAACTTTAAGTTTTTAATGGTTGAAAATGCATGTAATGATAATAAATATCTAGACTTCAACCCTATTTTTATGTGTAAAACATGCAATTAATGTTAGATTTTGCATTTATAATTTTATTAAACATAGTTCCTACCAATAAAACACTAACATATAGATGTTAAATTGTTATAAAATGCATATTTAGACCAAACTCTAACCCTGCTTAGTTACCAAAAAATAAGAAAAGAAATTTTTTACAAGGTCATCTCACAACTAGATTAGTGCTTCTATTGAATTAGGTTATTGAGTCAAAGAGGGCAAGGTCAATGATGGAAGGACTTGGATGAAGAGGGTGGAAGACTAAAGATCTACTCTTAGAAATTCTAGCGACTTATTGTAAGAGGAGATGAAAGGCCAAAGGATGCATGAAACAAGTTCCTTTGGATTCTTGAATGGTAGTTTTCGCATAAAATGTCGAGACAAGGTTTCACGGATGATTCTACACTTTTTAATATGGCACAATATAAACCTGGATTTTAGGAAATAACATGAAAAAGCAAAAAAAAATTATAATAAACTTACACTAATTAATTAAGATTCACTTCATCAATCCAAAGATAGTCTCTTCATGCAAAATATTGTGCCCAAGGAAATTCACTCCATCATTCATCCATAGTGATTAAGAGAAAAAGACAAGATTGTTAGTATGCAATTAGTCAAGAGAAAAGAGACATTGTGTGTGATAATGAATAAGAGAGAGTGGCTTCCCTCTATTTATATGAGGGTAGTCAGGTCATTGTTCACTAATTTACAACAAAAATCCCAAAAAGTTTGCTTGGAGTGTTTAACTAGGATTAAAGGCCACAATCAAACCTTAAGATAAATTTACAAAATAATAAAAAACCATAAGTGTGTAATCCCCCACATGTGTGTGAGGAGAGGCTCTCCAAAAATGGGTGTCTCCATCAAGCAAGTGATAAAGTGGGTCCAAGAGTGCTCCTCACTCCAAGGGACATCATCAAAGTGCATGGATACATCTCGAAGTAGCATCTCCTCCACCAAAATGTCGTCATCAAGAAGGCTCATGTCACCTTTCTAGGGCATGGATCGGTGATGTGGAAGCCCTAGGACTAAGCGTAGACATCAATAGAAGGTGTGATATCCCTCCTAAGCCATCCCAAGTGGTCTCCATCATAATCTGGACCTTAGAACATGGCAACATCCATCTAATAAGTGCAAGGCCAGTGTGAGGGGATCCTAGGTCCATTTGGAGACACCATCAATCAAGGTAATTCCTTGGATTCTTGGATTAATGTTTCATATCTAGAGGTATAGTAAAGGCAATTTTACCATGTGGAGGCTCCTCAAATCCAATGCTCATATCAAGAGGGAAACATTTGGGTTGCAATGTTATATTCTCTTAAAATGAGGCTAGATGTCCTCTTAATTATGATAGAAAGGTGTCAAGCCATGTCTTAAGGGATGCCTACTGTACATATGATGAACCAATTGAAACATACTTTGAAAATCAAGTGATATCAAAAACATTAGGGACAAAAACCATTAAAGCATCATAATGGACCATACTCAATGTTAGGGGTGCAAAAATACTTCACACAAACCTTGCTTTCAAATGTCTTTCTAGCTCATGATTTGTAGGCAAGTTACCACACTTATGTTTGGGATGATTATGGAATTATCCCTATTAGGTGTTTCCAACCCCTAAGGGGAAGGACATTTCATAGGTTGGCTCATCAATCCATAGATGCATGTGATAATATGGTCATGGAATGGGAAAGGCTTCAAGGAAGATGGCCATAGAAATGATACTAGCTAAAGGAGGTCCAACTATTTGAATATAATAATGAGAAGAGGATAAATCATGGAGCTATAAGTTACTTATTCCTTGGATTGCTTTTTCCATGCCTCTTGTGCACCAAGTTAACTTCAGTGATTTTCCTTTCTTCATCCATTACTTAGGTGACCTAGCTTCCTTGGCGTTTTTCCAACACCCCTCATAGATGCAATAGTTTATTATTCATTAGGGTTGGGACATTCAAAAGTTAACTTAGATAAAACATGAAATTATTAGGAATTGGGTGATGGCTAGTGAGGGGGATATAACTTATTCTAGGCTTTTTCCCGCGTGCTTCTTTCAATTGCGTCAACCTCTTAGGGAAAATTTCTAGGCCCTCGCCTAGATATGAGGATATAAGGTGCCAATCTCAATGACCAACCGTCAACCCAAATAATGGAAGTGAATATAAGGGAAACATGAAATCTGACAAGTATGGATTACCTTGGGCACACTATATTAATTAGTGCCTCCTATTAGTGTTTGTCCTAACAGTGGAAGAAAAGGACCTTATGGGAGGACACACTAGACTAGAGACAAAGGATAATCTCCTAAGTGAAACATCAGAACAAGGGTACAATCAAGAGCGGTCAACCATCCATCTTGGCGTATGATTCATATTAGTTTGCCCCAAAACATTAAATGAAAGCATAGGTGGCAAGATCTAAAGGAAATCTATTTTTGAATCATCATAAGGATGCTAGCTAGCTTGGCTAACCAATGGGCATGAAACATTTCTCCTAGGGGTTACCCACTTTTGGTGGGTAATAGTATTTAAAAGGATGATGAATGAATTATGGTCACAATCATGGAATATGTCCATTTCGTAGTTAATGGTAGTAAATAGGTCCACTAATTAGTTAAGAGAAAATAATATAATAATGATGGGCAGTTGTCATACAATCTAGCAATACTTATGAAGAAGTATAAATACATGAGTATTATTGTATTAATTGTGTTGGATGTATTATTTTATAAAAAGCATGATTTTTGGAGTGATTTATTCCATAATAAATACTCGATGGTGCTACAATAATTTAAGGTTTTTGTTTCTTATGTTGTGAATGTTTTGTTGTTTTTGAAGACAACAGTTTAATTCTCAAGCTTAAGAGTTGGTTTTTCATTTATTTTTTCTTGTATTGTACATAAAAGAGAAAATAAATAATATACCAACCCTTAAGCTTGAGGCTTAAACCCTTGGCTTAAAAAATACCAAAACATTCACAAAATAATGAACACAGGAATACAAAGGTAGGTTAATGTAACACTATCAAATACTTTTTATGAAATGAATCACTTCAGAACTCATGTTTACTACCAAACAATATCCAACATTCAACATATCTCAATACATTGTGTATTTTCAATTTCCCACATGTATTCTTAGGGATCTAGGACAACTACCCCTTATCATTATATTATTTCTTTTTAAATGAGTTTATTTATCACCCATAAACTACTAAATGAATATCTCCCATGGTTATGGTGACATTGTATTAATTATTCCATTGGGTACCTCCTTAGTTATTCAAAATTATATTCACTAGGTACATTGCATTTAAGGTATAAATGTTTTGGTATTTATGAAGGCAAAGGTTGCATTCTTAAGATTAATGATTGATCTTTCATATTTTGATCTTTACTATAAATGTTCACTACAAGTGGTGTGAGAGGTCTTTATTGGGTGTAAAGTGTAAGACTATTTGTTTTTGTTTTTCTTGCAGATTTTGAAGGTGAAAAGGGGATGACAACAATTAAATATACTTTTAAGCCGTTGATGTAGCCGCTACAACAACCACAAAATTTCAACACTTTCAAAAATTTATAGTCCCCCTTCTTTTCTTCTCCAATAGATAACCCCCAATAACTCCTGTATGTTCAATTCTCTTTGTTAAATTTTAGTAAAAGAATTTTTTGCATATTATTGCTTCAACAAAGCAAATTGTAATTCTACATCTCAGAATTGTGATAACAATTTCCTCCCATAAATTAAACCTGTTATTTCACTTTGGCCCACGAAAATGCGACACTGCATCACTTGTTGCACCACCTTAAGAGACCTCGTAGGATTTCTTGCAAAAGCGCATATAATGCATGAAACCCCTCACACATGTAGAAAAATATATACAAGGGCATCCCTATATCATTTTACATTGAATTTTTATGCTCTAAGTTCTTAGTGGCATTGTGGAAGGAGACACAACTTGTCATGATCTACTGTAAAAACACTAGTTTATGGGTTTGGTGGAAATTGTGCTTGAACATTTGTAACTCTCATCTTATTATCCAAGGCTTTTTCATTAACTTCTCCCATATCCATTAGATTCCAATCACCCTTAAGCCCTCTTTTATTGAAGAATTTTCTAGATGATTTATTTACAAGATCCTTTGAGAGCCATTTAGCTTGAAGCCCTAGTCATCTAACCTTTAAGCTTTACCAAGTAAACCTCCCCTGTGAGAATAAGATCCAATCACAAAATAGCAAGAGAGACATCATTGAGGCGACAATGGTGTCTAATCTATTTATTATTATAAGAGATAAGTTGCCTAATGAGTCTTTGCACTAGGCTCGCTAGATTTTGCAGTAACAAGTACTTTCTTGAGCACCCCCATATTATCCTCTCTAAGTTCATTATAAATGAATTATTATTATATTCAAAACCAATATTTACTTTTATGTTCAGTATCTCATTTTTCACCTTTTGAATCTCAAATGTTTCATCCAAGTAGTTTCATGAATATGACAATGAAAAGTGATAAAATTGTGATTTTGAATTGTACTTATACAATTTATATTGGTTCAAACACTACTTGTTTTTTCCATTTTCATTTTAGATGACTCTAATACTTAGATTGTTAAGATAATTCATTTATCACCAAATTTAATTTTAAATTTTGTTTCAAAATTATTCTAACTAGTAATAAACCGAACTAAAAACTTAAAATACCTAATAGTAGGCTTAGTTTCAAAAATATATAAAAGTAATTTTCAAACCACATCATATTGTGCATTCATGAACTTAACAAATATAAAATTCTTGGTAGTTAAATTTGGACAACAAAATATCTACATGTTTGGTGAAGTCATGAAGTTGACTTAATAAGGCCAAAGAGTCCCATGTTAGCCTATGATGTTCGTTATAATTTACAATGATAAAAAAATATCCAAACAGTGTTGATGCTCTATTGTACATTTGGATTTAAAACTAAAATTTAAAGACAAAAAGAAAATAAGGAGAAGGAGATATATGATAGGGTTTCAAGGATTTCTTCAAAAACATATGCAACTAAATCAATTAGGGTCTTTAGTGTAGACTTCTTCAATCAAATTTGCATTCATATAGGCCCTGTTGTATCAAATAAACTCATGTGCAATCAATAATTCACCAATTTGACATGTATAAGCTCAAGTAAAGTAGAGACACTCTTAGCCATCTCAAGTTGTGATAATGTACTATATATTGAATCTATAATTAAATTGCTTTTTAAGTTCAAACGATGAAAAATCTTGATTTCTAAAATCAAATTTAGTACATTAAAGGTTAGGTTTTAAAAAGTGTTCAATTGAAATTCCTTATCTATAAGCACTATATCATAGTTTAGAATTTAACATAATTGATAATTATTAGGTGAACAATGGACAGATGTCTAAAAGATGGTATTGTCAACCATATACTTCTCTAACTAAATGTTACACCTATATACTCTGAAGCATAAATATTGCAACTGATGATTATTAAGGGAATGGTTGGAAAACATGTAAAAGATGACCATTTGAGAGTGCATTGTAAATAATAATTTTCACTAAAGACCAACTAAAAGCTACATCAAAACCCTAAAAGAACAAATATATAAAATATGATCATTTAATGATATGCAATTTTCATATGTACTATGAGAGTTTGCAATGTTTTTTAGGTTTATCACCATCATAATTCAATATGGTTCAGTTTTTTAGGTTTAACACCTTCAGAATTCAATATGGTTCAAACAAAAATTCTAGTAAAACACGTAAGGAAAGTGGATTAAATTAAGGGATATGCAGTTAGTAGCAAGATTTGTAATTATTATGGATATCAAATAGAGAAGATCCATAAAGCATAACACCCAAAATTACTTAAAACAAATGATCAAACATATTTTCCAGTAGGCCAAAACCATCCCAAAAAAGTTATAAAGCCGTAAATTTTGTAGAAATGTCTCACATAAATCAAGGACACAATCCATGAAATTATACAGCAATTTTTTCAATAAAACAACTAATCATTCCAAAACCTACCATTGCTAGGTTTATGATCATGAAATAATAAAAGCAATGGAGAGATCATATGCAATAAGGATAGCATCTGTGATACATAGGTTGTGATTACAGGCAAAAATAATATCTCCTCCAAATATGCTGCTATCCAATATTTTCCAAATAACAGTGATTCTGCCTCCAACAGAAATCCATCCAATCGTGTGATGAAACCATTTACAAAGTTGCTCTCTTTATAACTCTATAGAAGATAGAAACTAAAAATGAAACCTAAACATCGTTTCCTGATATCCAGAAGCTCTATATCAAAGAGAAGGAAAAATGACACCTTAGAAGTGCCAAAATGTATATCTTTTGTATATTACCATATCCATCTCAAACCCAAATGTGTAAATCAAACCGATAACTATAAAAGCACATTAACTCTACTTCAACAATAAAAGTAAATAAGATGCAACTCAAGTTTGATTCTTAAATAATTGCCAATTTGAGATTTACATAATTATAGAGCACATCAGCTTTATATCCCAAAAATAGGGTAGGCACCTTAATCTCTGATGCCCCAAGTACAAAAATCATAACTCTTTAAACCATAGGATTGCGTTGCTTCCAAAACCTCCCAGAAGAGGTAAGCCAAAAGCATCAAGCATCGAAACCCTGAATTGATTTACTCAATTGTGACAACCTGATTCCTAAGCTTGAACCTCATAACCTGCTCAAAGAATTTGTCTGCAGTTTCTTGGTAGTTCTTCATTTGGGAAATTCATATAATCAATTCTTTTAGTTTTGGGTTGTATTTAACTAAGGACATTAATGTCATCGTTTTCTGTTCAACATTCAAAGATGACCTCACTATAATCAAAATCTTTTCCAAGAAAGGTATGGTGAACAAGGAGTCCAACTGCAAGATAAAAAATACAACTTTAGAAGAAAAAATTAATACAAATATTTCATTGAGCTTTCCATTTTTCCAACAAAAACACTAACCAAAAAATAAAATGCAAAGATAGCAACCAGCATCCCAAACAATATGTTATAATTTAGAGATGAACAAGCTTACTTGTGCCAAGTTGTTTCTTTGTGACGAAGCAACAAACATGGCACGATGTACTTCAAAATTGGCTAATCTTGGATGGCTATTGAAAAACTCAACAAAGTCCATCTAAGGAAAGGGCTGCAGTCTTTTTGCATCTCCGCTAAATTCAATTTTCATTACCAAATGCTTCACATCAGTTCCAGATTGCAAAACTGTGTTTATAGTATCCCAATACCATTGCACTCGTTGAATGGATATATACTCTAAATACTTCAACCTTATTTACTTTCATGGGAAATAAAACAATTTGAAATATTACAAAAACAAAATAAGACAGAAATCAAAATAAAAATATGCATTTAAAACAAAATGAAATGAAACAGAAGAACTGAAAGCAAATATGTAAGAGAATCTTAAAACATAATATGTAAACCTACATTGTTTGCTATTGAAAGCCGCCTTAGGGAGTGAATTCTCTTTATATGAATCCAAGCAGCTCCTTGTACTTCAACGGATTGAAGTTTGGGAACAGTTATGTTGACAGAGCAATCACCTATACCATAAAAATCCAATCTGCACTGCTCTAGAAGTTGCAAATCAATGATCACCACTTTGACACCATCACAACCTAGCAAAGCCAAATGCTTTAGCATCAGACACGCATGAATGATGACGGATAAAGAAAAATCACGTGTACGAATACCAACAACTTCCAATGTATGAAGGCTCATGAAAGGGCTCTAATTTGGTGCTTGTGATAGATGAAGACCCGTCCCTTGAGGCTTTCAAGATGAGGCAAGGAACAAATGTAATCAAGCTTAGTGGGAAAATTAGGTACAGGTCCTTTTACTACAAGATTATTGAGTCAAAGTTCCAAGTGCTTCAATGAATTACATGTGTGTGACAACCAAGCTCATAAGCTATTCCCAGAAAAATGGCAATAAACAATTAGTCCTTCCAATGCAGATGTTGAAAATACCATGCAGCTTACAACAACATCTGACTCAGTCAATCCCTCGTCACAAACACTTCTCGAAAAATAAAGGCTCTGAATGTTTCTCATTGCCTCTCTCCATTTTTTACTAACACAACACATGGCCACATCTCTGGCATTCTTGACAAATGAGAGCATGTGCTCCACTACTGCATCAGGGAAACACATCCATAATCCCCCTCAAAGAATCATCATCGATATCCATGTTGTCAACCATTGCGAAGTTGTTTTTTCTTCACAAACACCTATCAAGGATCTGACAATAACCTAGCAATGTCAACCTCCTAAAAACCAGTCCTTGGATATATATATATTTTTTCTCTCTCCTCCTTCAATCATATATATGAAGAATTTCAATAGGAAACCTAAATGAAATCTCAAAAGCCCAAAAGGGCATAGACTGCAACTTGAAGAATAATTAAATCACAAACTCCATAGCATACATTAAGACTCACATTGTCAATGTACCAGGAAAGTTCAACAAATTTGATGAACCTTTTTTGAGCCAATACCTGATTTCAGCAACAAAAATACTTAAAATTAGAAACCCACATAAAACCCATCAAAATTGAAGCCTGAAACCAATGAAAAGAAAACTAGATGAGTCAATGCAAAGGAAAAACTATTGATGCAGAAGATTTTCACACTGCAATACACACACTGACCTGCGAGTTCGCCTATAAACCTATTTGAGTATTTTAAACAAATAATGCAATGATAAGATTCAACAAAAAAATGTTTTAAAAAACGAACGGATGCAACAGAACCTTACTTACCTAGAAGATATTGAAACAATGAAGGAGCCATGGTGGGTCTTTTAGTGATATATGTGTGAGCCGTCTCTCCTCTTACATTTTGCTTTTGTAGGTACCTACGATGATTTTAAAAACATTTGCTCTGTGCCCTCCTAGTGGTTGGGCACCTCTAGATATAAAGACTTAGAATTCAAATGATTAAATTTGAAAGACAATGATGCGGTCAATTCTGTTAGATACTTATAGTTCAAGCTCTGCGCAGGTAGGTCGACGAGTTTTGGAGACGCAGGGAGGTAGGGAGGTCAAGGAGCTCTGGCGCGGTGGGAGGTATAGGAGGTCGAGGAGTTCTAGTGCGGCCCGGTTTTGTGTCTGGTTTGGAATTCCAGTCGCCCACCCGCCATCTTTATTCATTAACAAGCAGAGTAGGGTCACCTGGCTGGACGAAGGATGTGACCAATCGGATCCGAAAGATTTGATTTTCACAGATTCTGACAGTCCAATCAGAAACGAAACGCCTCGGAAGAATGCCGACCAGAACTGAAATATTTTCCGAACGAGAACAGAATCTAGGCAATTCCTCCGCCTTAAATATTAATTGCCTTATCCAACTCACTTAAAGACCCGAAGAGTCCGCACACTTATCTTTCGCGTTTTCAAAATTTCCAGTTTACTCGGGGCATCTGTGTATCGGCGCAAGACGACCAGCAGTCAATAGGTCAATTTCCTTCACCTTCCATTCCACAATTTCCGCATCTATCGCGGCAAAATGGGTCGATCTTTCAGAGAACAACTTCACCGGGAACATACCAACGGAGTTTGGTCATTTGGTCGAGTTGGAACATGTCCACTTTGATTCTAATTATCTGGGTGGAAGTTTTCCAACTTCTTTCAGCAACTGCACATCTCTCCGTGAGTTATCTATTTCCTATAACATTTTGAATAGTCCATTCTCTTCCAATGTGGATTCCATGAGAAGCATCTCTTTTCTTGACCTGTCAAACAACATTTTCAGTGGTCACATCCCTACAGCTCTCGGCAATTTTACTCAACTGGTGGAGCTCGATTTGTCTAACAGTGGTTTGGATGGGAGAATACCAGATGAATTGGGGTTGTTGCATAAATTAAAGTACCTGAATCTAGCTGGAAACAATTTGTCGGAGAGCATACCATTTTACTTGGGTAATTTCAGTGAGCTTGTGTCCCTTAGTCTCTGTTTTAATGAACTTAGTGGTAGCATACCTGAAACTATTACGAAATTGAACAAGCTTCGCGTACTTCATCTCTGCAATAATTTCTCACGGGTGAAATTCCAAAAGCCATAGGAAATCTTCAGTTTCTTGAAATCATGCATTTAAACTTCAATAACTTAACGGGATGTATTCCGGAGGAGATAGATCAATTAGAATCTCTTAAAGTTTTAGTTATAACTAATAACAATATTGATGGAAGTATTCCTCCTAGTATTGGTAATTTAGTTTTACTTAAAGTATTAGTTTTATCCAAAAATAATTTAGAGGGACCAATTCCCCAAGGCATTGGTATTTGCACTTCTCTTACTAATTTTTTTGTTTTTTTTTTAATAATTTATCTCGGACTATATCCACATCTTCAGCTACTTGTACCAATATTCAGTTACTTCATTTAAGTGCTTATGACTTATCTGGAACTATATCTACATCTTTGGCTACTTGTACCAACATTCAATTACTTGATTTAAGTGCAAATAGGTTGATAGAAGAACTTCATAACTATCTCACATCTTTTCCTTATTTGATCTTTTTAAAGATTAGCTATAATAATCTCAATGGTGATATTCCTTAGTGGATTACAAATTTCATGAATTTGACTTACCTAAATTTATCCAACAATAAGTCTACTGGAAGAATACCATTTCATCTTGAGAGACTTGGGGGGTTTGCACTTAATGTATCTTCACTTGGAGAAAATAAGGGAATAACAATTATAAAGATAATTAAATTTCATATGTTATTAGACGAATCATATCAAGTAAACACTTTGTTTGATTTGTCTAACAATAATCTTACAGGGGAAATACCGATAAACATAGGAAGTATGAGCACTTTGTGATGGCTAAATGTATCTGGGAACCAATTGGAAGGGCCAATACCCACCTCACTCAATAACATATCTACTCTAGAGGTGTTGGACTTGGCTAGAAATAGCTTGACAAGAAGAATTCCTGAAGAACTCTCCAACCTACATTGACTCCACACTCTCAATGTTTCATCTAACAGCGTATGTGGCTCGATTCCAATAGGTACACAATTTTCAACTTTCAATGTAACATCATTTCAAAGTAATAAATGTCTATGGGGTTGTCCTATAGATCAATGTAGCAATCAAGAGGAAAAGCCTGTGCAAGAGGGCAATAATGCTAGCAAGAGTAATCATGTCGAAGTGAAGTGGTTGAGTTCTCTGAATAAAAATATGTCATTGATAGCATTAGGGATGGGGATGGGGATTGGATTTTGGGGGAGTAGTTGTTATGTTCATATTGTGGGAGAGAGAAAGGTGTTGGGTACTAGATTTAACTCCCCAAAAACCACAAATATTTTATGGATTGTATAGACTCCCTACATAGTAGAGCATTGTATTTTTTACATTGAAGTATGAATTTGAAAGCCGCGTGTTACTATTAGAATATATCCACTCTCCACATGCATTTTTTTACATTAAAATATGAATAAAAAAAACTTGTACTCCTATTACTCTTATGATTATATTTTGATTTACTATTGTTGTTGCTATAATGTCTATATTTTAATTTAGAATATAAAATTAAAAAATAATAACAAATAATAACAAATATAAATATAAAATTATATCATTCCACCAAATTAGTGTAGAAACTATAAGCAAATCTTAAAATGAAAGTAACATCAATTCCATAATATAAACTGAAGTGGCCTACGTTCCATAACATAAATTGATACTTATGAAATTTAAAAGATGATATATTTGATAATTTTCCTCTTTCATTATTATTCTCCATTCCATAACATAAAAATTCGAAAGATGATGTATTTGATAATTTTCCTCTTTCATTATTATTTTTCTAATGTTAGGTAATTTTTTTATTAAATGTAAATTTTTATTTTAATTAAAGAGAAAAATATAATGCTTATTATTTTTTTATATTATATTAAAAAAAAATAGTATTTTTTATTAAAAAAATTAATATATAGTTATTAAAATTATTTTAAATTTTATGTATAATTAAATAAATTTGTTTTAAACTAATTTCCACTAATGGAAGAGATATGTGATATTATGTTATGTTAATAGTAATAAATAAAGTAAAAAACAAATAGTAATTGCTAGTTGAAATAAAAATAGCTTTAAATTAAATTAATAAACATAAAATTTCTATATAATTTTTATTAAGTTTTATTAGGTAGTTGAGGTAAATTTGAATAAGTCAAGTTATAGATGGATTTTGAGCTCCATCTTGATGAGAAAACATGATATTCATGTGGAATATAGCTTATTTAAAAAGAGAAAAATTTTATTTATAGAAATTAAACATTAATCCAAATTCTCGATAATATTTTTTTATTATGAATAATTAGAAATTAATATTATGGTTACCGCATTTTAATATATATTAAAGAAATATATTAGAAAGTAGAATCAACCCTGGGAACAAACAAATAAATAAATAAAATGGGTAGAACGAAACCATAGTCTGAGCATGTAAAATTATAATATTTTTCCAAAAAAGAAGAAGCATCACAAGTTTGTTTTATTCATAGTAAAATTGAGTTACATATAAAGGTTCAGAGTCGAAGGTCCAGAGGAGTTTAATAGTTAAGTCCTTGGTATAAAACCCTAAAGTGTTTAATACAAATTTGATTCACATGATAACTAAACTCTTCCTTAAATTACAATAGAGGTCGCATGGCTAAATATTGTTTATTTGAATTTGACTTGTGACATTCTTTATCTGACAAGGATTCAAAATCATCACTAATATTAAATTCATCCAACACGGATTTTGGATATCCCACTAACATCTGCGTTTTTGTTTCCATGCCTGAAAACCATGGGTTTTCATGTCGATAGTAGAATAAGATGTGTGCCTACTGCTCAAGAACACATTTCTTATTAACCATTTTTACTTAACAGAAACCAAAGAGACAACACAATATCAGCGTACACAAAATCCCCTACTAAAATATAATCATAACTTATCTAAGAAGTCCAAGAGATATTTTTAATTAATAAAATTTTGTATTTGAAAATATTGTTTCTTTAGATTTAAAAAAGACTATGTTGTACAACGCTTCTATCTATTTATCCAAGCAATTATATCATAGCATATGTCACACAGTAGAAATCTACAGTACCTAAAGTAAAAAGACAAATTTTCTCAAGAAAATAGATTTAGAAACGAGCTTTGAAAACTATAAGTTTGCCATCAAAGCTTTAATTAGTTTAACAACAAACTAGTTGGAGTTTGAAAATCAAAATCATTCATAGGAAATGAACAGGGCAATGGCCAAAGTCGCTATTCATAAGCTAGAGTCACTATTGCCATTGCGGATAACTAAATTTTGGGTAGTGGTCTAACAGTTAGGGCTTATTTTCCGGGAAGACTTGTCAATACCATCATTTATTTTCCACGGTCTGTTGAGTCTCTAGATCCAGATCAGATAGCTTGCCATTCTCAAGTTCTACCTTTCAAGTATTGATTTCTGGCTCACCCTTTAAAACACAATTCTACCACTCCATTTTATTTTGTTTTGTCAAGATAATTGGCAGGACCTTCCCATCCTCTATTTTACATCATCAATAACCATCCATCAATGATATAAAGAATAGCATATACACAACAAAGGCCAAATATGTGCTTGTTGTATACCTGTGTTCTAGGACTCATCTGACCTTACTGGTGCAAAAAACTCACCTTGAAAAAATAACATCTGCGTGGAATTTACAAAACTTTTTTAAATCAAGCTCCAAGTAAACCAATCAAAATATAAACATATTTTTAATCAATAAAATCTCTCTTAAAATAAAAGTGGCCTAGAATTGAATGTTATATCAACCATGTCCAGTAACTAACATCAGGGGAGAAATACAGGCCATGCATATTGGATTAGCGAAATAATTGATCTGATAAAGCTCAAAATCAAACAGATGACTTACAACTAAGAAACGCAAATAAATGATTTAGAACTAAGATATGAGGTTTCCCTTTCAACCCTACCGTTAAATAGCTCTTCTTTATGTCACAGATCATTAAATTTATTCTGATACCTAGTGGCAGTGGTATTGTGACATTAACCTCTGATAGTATGTGTCCATGATTACTTCTCAAGCTCCACTCCATTACCAACATTTAGGGCTAGATAAGATACATGCAAAAACCATCAACATGAAAATGAAATCTACATCCTTCTAAAAAAATGGGAGGAAAGAAAATATCCACAAATTGAAACAGACTGTAGGATACCTCATTCTTGCAACATGATCATCTTCTCATGAACAATAAAAAAAGAAATAGGAGAAATGTAATTTTTGCCACATTTTGACAATGAAACCTTTTGCATATTCTATGAACAATTGATGAAAAAAATCAGCTAAAGCTTGTCAACATCAAGATTATAGTAAAACATAAAAGAACTACTCCAACACATATATAATCCTAAACATAAGTATCTATACATATAAATATTTATTGAGGACATTGTATTTTGTGAAAATATGGAAGTCAAATCTTTGAAATAACACAATTTATGGTACCACTACCTTACGAAGTCCATTCATTCGAGTATTTACGAAGAACATTCAGGAATTTCTTCAAAGTTCAAAGTTCAAACAACTAACATGTAGCCTAAAAAAGCTCAGATTTGAAAAGGAGATAACCCAAAGATGTAGAGTATATATCTCACATTTATATATCCTAATTTCTAGACTTTGAAATGACACTTTTTAGCATACTATTGTGAATTCAACCCAAAATGCTAGAAAAAAATATTGATGGTTATTTTGCTAATATAGAAGTTTTATACATGCATTTATTTAAACAGTTAGCTTGCAATCTCAAACATATCTAAGGATGCGCACAATATGTTGCATCTGTAGTGCTGGTGTGTGAACTTGAGATAGGGAAGTCCAACATTTTAGAGCTTACCTACAATATGCACTAGCTGAATAGGCGAACAATAGTATTGTAGGTATGTGTTATGAATATATGTATTGCGGGCCAATAACAGCTTTGTTGGAATAGTCGCATCCAACCCTTCCAAGTTTGCCTATAATTTTCACTAGTCTAATAGGTGAACAATAGAATTGTAGGTACGAATTTTGCATCACTTACCTAAATCCAACACCTTCAGCATAGAAATTTCAAAGAATATGTCCAAAATTGGTAGGTAGTTTTAAAAATGAAGGAGTTGGCTTGATTGTTTCTGTAAAAGACTATATTCTTACATTGTTCAATGTAAATTCATGGCACTTTGCCAAGCTTAGATGGAACAAAAAGGAACCAAGCTAGAAGGTTATTTAAAGAATCCTTACTTAGCCAAGGTTTGTGGTTGATCTAAATATGTTAGATATACTTCCCAAAACAATCACTTCCAAATCAAGCAACAATTTCCTAAAACCACCCATATCAATAGAGCAATTGTTGAACATAACTTAGGGAAAATTTGGCAAAAAAAAAAAAAAAATTAGAAACGTGATTGACATCCTTAAATGTTTAAAAAATTGCAACTTGAAAAACAATTATTCCAGAGTAAATTTGAGAACACGATATAAATAGAACATGATTGGAATACAAAGATGCCTTGAGAATACGATATAAATGGATACATATCCAAACACATAAACATGATTGAAATACAAAGTTTCCCAAAGGTTTGATGTATTCCTGCACTCTGATACAGTTTTTGATATGGACCTCTAGAAGGCACTAGCTTTATATGCTATGTAGACCCCAAAAGTTGTCATATCCTTATCCTTGTCATACCATATTATTATGGCCTTACTGGTTTCTTCTCTCGTGATCAAAGACTCAATATCTAAGCATAACTTTCTCCTTATTTAAGTAATTAAAAATAATAATGATAATTATAGAACTATTACTTGCACTGATAAAAGAATAACAATTGAAACACTAGTTCTAGGCTTCTAGCTCAGTAATGGCTAGCCACAATTGGTTCACCATGAAGCCTCTACACCCACTGCATTACTATTAGATCTCTTACAACAAACAAAACAAGGAAATTATTACAATCTGATCTCTTACCGTTGAAGAATTGTTTCACAGAGGCTGCCTACACAACGGTATCACTCAGGTTGTCCCTAAGCTCCTGAAAGGGATACGGCTGAGCTAACCATAAACCAATCTTTGGATTACAAGTTCTAGCCCACCTGCAATCAGAGAGGGCTCTCTCTTAATTATTTTAGCTTTGTTGATGATGATTTTAGGCTAGTTATTGGGTTCAAGGGATTTTGTTTGTGTTTGGGTGGAAGGAGGATGCTTTCAAGTAGAGAGGCAATGCATAGTGTGACAAGTTTCAAACCATTGGGCATGGAGTCGTGGAGTAGGACTGCTGGTGCGTTTTCTTGGTCACAAGAGGAAAAAGGGGCAAGGTAGCTGTTCATGAAACAATACTTGAGGTAAATCAAGATGGATTGTTGGCTAAGAAATGAGAGGCAACAAAGAATCTCTCAATCAGGTTAGCAGAGGGAAGATGAACGAGCCCTACCTAGGAGCAGCTAAGAATTCCTAGATAACAGTCATTCATATGTGAAATAGAGAAAATATGAGCCATAAGGAATCCATATTTATGCCTAAATCAAGAGGAAAACATTAAGAAACCACAGAAACTGAGCATAGAGTGCAGTTAAGCAAATTCTAAACCAAACTTTTGTTTTGTGACTTGAGCATATGTGAAATTGAAATAACAGAGGTAAGGAACACTTATTGATTTAGAAAGCAGCACAAGATTTCCCTCATTCACTCTTCAGAGACATTAACAAAACATCAAACAATCCATTTTCCAAGCTTTCAACAATCTTTGATTAGGTAAAACATATCGGATACAGAGCGAGTCTCTCTTGGAGTGCAGTAACCAACCATTTCCCCCCTTTTCTCAATACAGAGGGTCGTATATATAGAGAAAATATCTAAGAAATATTTATTACAGCAGATCTTAAACAGATCTGAGGGAAATGAGTGCTTTAATTTATCTTATCTTGAAGTAAATGCATGAAATATTTATCTAAGTGTTGCGTTGGGGAAACTGCCTCAAAAATGAGTAGGAATGTGTTCTTTGTTGTTATGCGCTGGCCATTTATCATAACTACGCATTGGTCTCTGCTCCACTGCTATTGAGTGGCTTTGATGTGCATTAACTGTGATCTGAGAGCCTTAAGTGGCTTCGCCACGTTCTTGGACTTTGATGGAGGCTTTTAATGTTCACCTGCTTTGATATTGTCAATCTAATACTCTTTGCCGCTTCATTGATACTCTTTGACATGAAATTTGGCTTCATCTCCTCTGATACTCTTTAACTGGTCAATTCGCTCCTTTCTACTTTCTTTCGGGAAAAATAACTGCTGCAAACCTACGCTGGACTGAGGCTTTCCATTTTGGCCATTTTTTCTTAGCGATGCGCGATTAGCGCTAAGCGTTAATCGTGCATCGAAAACTGCCTCAGATTTTCATTCCTGGCTTCCTAAGCAGCGATTTCGCCTTTGTGTGCTTTTCTTTCGGCGGATGACATCAGCATGACGTTAGCGGTGGGACCCAGTACGGCGGGTGACATGGCAGGGTGACGTGGCAGGGGTACGACGGGAAAACCGCCCAGCTCCCGGACGCTAACCCTCGACAGGTTCGGAAGGGAACAGACCCGCCCACCGTAGATCTAGGGCGCGGGCAATCGAACGGATGGCAGAACAGAGAAGGCGGCAGAAGGATAAGGGACGGGGCCTATATATATATATGGCGTGGATCCATATGAAACGTCGATCGCCGATATGCGATCGGCAACAGACCATCGGCGATGAACCATATCGGCAGCACACATGTACATTTGTTTTGTCATAGCGATATGCCGATCGGCGAAATCGCTATCGGCCCAAACCAATCAGGGGCACACTTATGCGCTGTTTTGATACATGGCCCCCCTCCCGACTGTGATATCACATCGGAGGGATTCCGATGGAACCCTTTTGCAATCGGAGCATGGCCCAAGGTAAGTGATGCGGGCTTTTATGATCGGAAGCAGAATTTTTTATGTTTTGAAGGGATTTCAAGGCATGGGAAGGGATCCGATAGCTCAAAAAAGGGATTTATCATGCCTTGGAAGGATTTTAAAGGTACTTGGGAGGATTTTATGTGCTTTGAGAGGGGTTTAATGGCCCAAAAAGGGGTTTATGCCTTTGAAAAGGCAACAAGGCCCAAAGGTGGATTTTATACATTTGGAGGGGGGGGTTTTATGATTTGTGAAGGAATCAAAAAGCATTAGAGGAAGGATGTACAGGGTGATGAAGGGTTTTCTGCATCAGAAGGAGTCTGAAATGCATGAGAAGATGGTTTGAGGGGGGAAATGAGGGTTCTTGCTAAGTTTCAGATAAACTTAGCAATTCCCAAGTTTATTTATGGTTATATTTCAACCAGGGGGAGGGAATAAGTATATAGGGGAGTTATTAACATAGTTTTAGTAGGGGGAAGGGGAGATAGATAGGGAGTTACATAGTAGAGTTAGCAGTCAACATGACAATGATGAGAAAAAGCACTAAGTATGTAAATCTTAGGCTATCGAGGAGAAGTAAGAGTTGTAGAGGAAGTATGGACTTTCCTTGAGTAAAGCATATCTTTACCAAGGCGACTGATATGAAGAATGATGAATCTGAGAGGTATCAAGCAGATCTTGACCTCTTTAGGGGAAGTTAGTGAGTGATTTGGGGAAGAGGAAGAAGGGGGGAGCTAGACATGCCTCGCTTGAAGTCCTTTAAATGGAAAACTGCCTCCAACTTGTGATCTGAATAGATATGACACTTTGAAAACATGAAATGGATCACATAGCTTGATTTCTGCAACCACAAAGCTACTTACCCAGCCTAATTACCTAACATTTTTTCTTCTTTTGGTTTGGGTGCGCTTGAACTAGCAAACCCAGCTTTTCAACTTTTTCTTTTTTACTGTCCTCCTATCTACATCTATACTTATTTCATCCAGGGGCTCAGATTAGGCTATTGAGTACCCTTGCTTCTCTACCTATCTAAGAATCTGCCAAGATTAAGTTGTTTGGATAGATAATGATTCTCTATATTCTACAACAGGAAATTGAAACCTAGGGAGACCAAGATTAAGCTATTTGGACCTCCTTTTAACTGAAAATTCTTCAAAAATGGAATAACTCATCAAAATTTGAATACAGCAGTGGCACTTAGGCTAGCACACTCTCATGGCATCCTTCTTGGCCTTTTTTAGCAAATATGGAGCATTGCAGTATGCATAGTACGACATATTTGGCATGTAAAAATGTTGATCATGAAAGATGAATAACCTGCTGCAGTAGGAGGCTAACACACAACACCAACACCACAATGCCAACAACATTGACCTCCACCCTATGTCATTCCAGTTATTGCTGTAACTATGACGTGTGCCCAAACTTCCTTACTTTCTAGTCAACCCGATTGGATAGGGTGGCCACACCCAATGTTGGTATTCTTGTATTATAAAAAGTATATACAATGCTTGGGAATTTGCATAATTCAATCATCCAAAAAAACTCGTATTTATTAGTTCCATTGTGCATATCTTATGGAATTCAAATTATAAATAATTCGTTAAACTTGCAAAGCCTTATTAAGTGAATTTATGAAGTTATATTTTGTAATGTTTCACTTGTTTTGACGAGTAGAAAGAAGAGTTATCAAGGAAAAACATGATACGAGTGAGATATTTTAAGCTTACACAACAAAAAAAATAATTGTAGATTTTACTCATGGAGAAGGACCACCAATCTCAAAGGAATGTTCAATTCAGGTAAAAAGTGCATATTTCTATTAACAGTTCAAGACATCAAAGCAAACAGGTAATATTTATATTAACAAGTAAAAAAGGTACATACTTTTATTAATAGGTAAAACAAACATGATTATAATGATGCCCAGATTGAAAATCAATCTTTGTATTTTGTTTGCAGCTTCATTAATCTTCGACGAAGAAGTGATTTCTCCGTTTTTTTCCCCAAGTTGCCAAGAAAGACAATAAGCATTTCTAATGTAGACTTCACTTCTGGACTATCATAACCAAACTCCTTTTCTTGGATTTGTAAGACCCTCCAAATGAGGGGATCGACTTCATGATCCTTACCTAGAGTATGTTGTATCAAAGCTAAACAATCACAAGCTCTCATGTAAAGAAAAGAAGTTTCAAGAAATAAGCTCAAAATCAAACAGAAAATGGACTTTGTAACCCAGAGTGTGAATCTCATGACATAAAATTGAAAAGACATATGTCAATTACCAAGAAGAAAACACAACTCACCAACTACAGGACTTTGTTTATCAAAGGATGCTTCACATATCCTCAAGGCTTCCTAAGCTAAATCCTATACTTCCCTATGCCTCCCTAGATGATATAAAGTTGTTGCAAGACTCAGCATAGGAAATGAAATCTCTGGATCATTAGGAACCAAGCTAGCTGAAAGTATTCTTAGACTCCTAAGAATATATTCGGATTTCTTAAATTTTCTAGATAAAGCATAAGATGTTGCTAGGTTCTGAAGGTGCACTGCCAAAGAAGGATGATCCCTTCCAAGGGCTTCCTCCTTTATGAGTAAGTTCTGCTCCCACAGCAGTTGGGATTCCTCTTCTCTGTAAACAAGTAGAATATAATGAGCACATCATAAAGGAACAATAACATAAAATTGACTCATGCAACCTGAAATTCCTCGATAGCTTTCCTTTACCAACAACATCAAAGATCACCCAAAATATGATCAATTTGAAGGGTTGTGGAGAAAAATTGAGAGCAAGTTGTTAATGACCTTCCTCCTATGGATGCAAAATACCAAGGTGTTGATAGTGCTGCCACTGAGTCTATTTGGTTTGAATAGATTTTGACCAAGTCTATTTTTCAATGTTGCAAACATCGACATCGAGATAAAATCGACAAGGGTTCGGAAAACAAAAAAACTGTAAAAATCAGAAAAATATCGATAAAAAATTGGCAAACATCAGTAAAATTAAGATACCATAAAAATATCTTTAAAATTCAACAAACATCAGCTAGGCCAAAAAATCGTGATTTCGAGATAAAATCAAAATGTTATCGAGATGTTCGCAACACTCGTTTTTAGAAAGAGAAACCTACTCTAATATGGGGCAATAATCAGAGTCTTATCCATGTTATCAGGCAGCCAGTAAAGCATCAACTTCCAAAACTTGTAGAATTCCATATGCATTACATCGAACAATTGATTAATGATAGGATTATTGATTTGCAGTATTGTCACACACTGAGATGCAGGTTGCTGACATCTTCACTAACCCTTGACAAAGTATCATTATGTTCAACTTCATACCTTGCTTGGGGTGAAGGAAATTGTCCCTAAGGTGTGGGTAATCTCAGTCCCCCTTTCTGATTTTTTTTTGTTCTGAACACTTTGTACATGGTACCTATCATGACCTTGTAGCCATGACCCATTTTGAGATTTAACATATTTTCCATATGTCCCTAAGTTTCACTTATGATGGGGCATTGGTGTACATACATCATGTAGTTAAGTTTATTTAGATTATAGTGTCTAATCCTGTGCATATTGGACTTATCACTGATTGGTAGATGAACAAGCCAACCACTTATATTTAATGCCATGCCCCTCTCACTGTATTATAAATACACATGATCTCTTGTAATTTAACACAAGACATATATTCTTTCTGTTAGTTCTGCATTTTTTGTTATTATTCTATTTTGTATGGATTTAAATATTACGATTGCCATTGTATGGCAACAGTGGAGATGATTCAGATTCATTTTATCATGATCTAGAGAGGTATGCTCCAAGAAATTAATTAATTTTTTCAAGTATCTTTTCATTTTAAATCCTTTTGAAACCTTGTGCTAAGACCAGAGACAACCAAAAATATAATATTTTCAAATACTATAAAATTGGTAGTGTCGAGTTCTAACATGTACCATTTAAGATTTCGTTTACTACCATTTTGATTTCCCATCTAAAGCAGTCACTAAACATTACAGTAGTGAAAGTGAACTTGAGAAGTAGCTTTCTACTAGTATTCACACATGATTGCTAAGGAATACTAGAAGAGAGCTTCTTCTCAATGATGTTGTCAAAGTACATGTTTGTACTTCTCAATGAGAAAATATTATAAGCAAAAATGGCATTCAAAAAATAAATCTCTATGAAAATCCCATGCTTGTTTAGGGGTGCACACAAATTTGTTGTCTTGTCACAGAGACACTTGGAAAACCAAATCCATTTACATATTGTAAGGCCTGAATTAGCCTTAAAAACATTTCCAAACCAACCATGGAATGTTAACTGTGCATCCATACCCTTAGATATATCCATGTTAACTTTGATGTTCAGTGTCTAATCACTGTGCATAATTTACTTATTACAGCTTGGCAGGTCAACTACCCAACCACCTATATTTAACATTGGGCTCCTCACGGTCTATGTCATAGATAAAGGTGATCTCCTTGTAATTAAACTTATATAACTCCATGCAAACAAGGAAGAACAACAACATAAGTCTTCCTGTCAGTTCTACTTCTTTTGTTGTTGTTCTGCCTTGCCTGTATGGAGCTCAAGTTAATAAATCAGCCTGGTCAACACTCTTTGTTTTAAATGTGGAGGCCACAGAACCCGGAAAAAATAACAGAGACTCAAAACCAATTTAAGGAACAATATTATCACTGTCTATAAAATTTGTTGTGTCTGGAATACAAAGCAAGACCCTCCATTCATAGCAAACTGGGAAGAGTCCTGCAATTAAGAATTCGGTTGGCAGATATACCAACTAAGGATTTAATGTATTACCTAAGTGAACTTAAAGCAAGTATGTACACTTTCACCCACTTAGAAAGTGGTAGAAACATTTCACCAAAGTTTTCTTCAAAAGCACAATCATTAACTCGAGAAGTCAACTCAAAAGAAGTAAAATCATATGAAGATCAAGATTCCAAGGGGCATGCTCATAAAATTGAACACTCCTAATGACTAACTGATGTGTATCTGGAACAAGAAATTTACAACCTTTAACATATTCTGGGTAACCAACAAATATGCAAACCATACATTGTATGTACATTGCCTTGCATTTTTCTTTGGGGGTTTGGGCCCAACATTGCATGCAAAGACTCTAGGATAGCCAATAGAGGGTGTCCATCCTCTCAAGGCTTGTTCTAGGGACACCCCTTGAACAGCTTTTGTGAGGCATGCAATTTTGAAGATATTTGGCACAATTGATGGCTTCAACCCAAAACTGCCTACAAGGACCTCTCGAAGGGATCATGCAATTTGTCATCTCCATCAAGCTATGATTCTTCCTTTGTTGTGGATAGTAGGGCATAGTATGTTGTAGGGCCTTTTCCTACCTTCATTAATCACATGAAGCCCACTATCCATCAATAGTTCAACATGAAATACTTGAGGCTCTGTCACTAATTTCTTGAGATACAGATCACTCGGTTTGCATCTAGGATAAGCATCTCGCAAACTCAAGTATACCTTGGATATCCTGAGTAGATTTCACATATTGGATTGCAAACCTACACCCACCCCCTTTTCATCAAGGGTCATGTTTTCAACCAAGTGTTTCCACTCCTTTGGTTGACACTATGTGGTATCAACAACTCTTTTAGTTTGCATATAGGATAGGCATATCTTTTAGTTTGCATATAGGATAGGCATATCACAGTTAAACTGTGCCTTTGATCTCTTTAGCAGATTTCAGAGATTGGATTGCATATTTACACCCACACCCTTTTTGTCAGGGGTCAAGCTGTCAACCAAGTGTTTCCACTCCTTTGGTTGATGCTATGTTGTATCAGCAGCTCATTGGAGGCATTTTGTACTTGACTCACAGTTGTCCAGATATCTCCTATACAGTCGGTTAGTCTCCCAGTCATGAAGGAACCATAAGAGCTTCATTATAAATCTACATTCAATATTATTCTGATGGTAATGCAAATTTATTGGGTTATACTGACTCAGATTAGGTCGGAAATATTGATTATTGCAAATCCAACTCTGTCTATGTCATTCATCTTGGATCTGGTCCTGGTTTTTGGTCTAGCAAAGAGCAAGTTGGCAATGCCCTTCCTTCTATGGATGCAAAATATAGAGATGTTGATAGTGCCACCACTAAGTCTATTTCGATTGAACATATTTTGACCAAGTCTAGTTTTCAGCAAGAGTAACCTACTCTAATATGGGGCAATAATCAGAGCATTATCCATGTTATAAGAAGCCAGTAGAGCATCAACTTCAAAAACCTATAGAAGTCCATATGCATTACATCTAACAGTTTATTAATGGTAGGATTATTGATTTGCAGTAGTGTCACACACTGAGATGCAGGTTGCTGACATCTTCGCTAACCCTTGACAAGTTCTCATTATGTTCAACTTCATACCTTGCTTGGGGTGAAGGAAATTATCCCTAAGGTGGGTGTAATCTCACTCCCCATCTCTGATTTTTTTTGTTTTAAACACTTTTTACATGGTATCTATCATGACCTTGTAGCCAGGACCCATTTTGAGATTAAACATATTTTCCATATGTCCCTAAGATGCACTTATTATGGGGCATTGGTGTACATACATCATGTAGTTAAGTTTATTTAGATTACAGTGTCTAATCCTGTGCATATTTGACTTGTCACTAATTGGTAGGTGAACAAGCCAACCACCTATATTTAACGACAGGCCCCTCTCATTGTATTATACATACAGGTGATCTCTTGTAATTAAACACAAGACATATCTTCTTTCTGTTAGTTTTGGATTTTCTGTTATTATTCTATTTTGTATGTACTAAAATATTATGATTTCCATTGTATCATAACAATGGAAATGATTCAGATTCATTTTATCATCATATAGAGAGGTATGCTCCAAGAAATTAATTAATTTTTTCAAGTATCTTTCCATTTTGAAACCTTTTGTTACGACCAGAGATAGCCAAAAATAGAATTGCTTGAAAAAATTGTAAAATTGGTAATGCCAAGTTCTAACATGTACCATATTAGAGTTTGTTTACAACCTTTTTGATTTCCCACCAAAAGTAGTCACTAAACATTGCAGTGAAAGTGAACTTGAGAAATAGCTTTCTACAAGGTTTTGCACATGATCGCTAAGGAATACTAGAAGAGAGCTTCTTCTCAATGATGTTGTCAAAGTACATGTTTGTACTTCTCAATGAGAAAATATTATAAGCCAAAATGGTGTTCCAATAATAAATCTCTATGACAATCCCATGCTTGTTTAGGGGTGCACACAGATTCGTTGTCTTGTCATAGAGACACTTGGCGAACCAAATATATTTACATATCGTAAGGCCCAAATCAGCCTTAAAAATCTTGCCAAACCAGCCATGGAATCATCCTAATTAATTTTAGTTGTTTTTTGTAGACCATATGAATTATAGTATATAAAACTAAACATTGTGTTGTCCCCCAATTCCATCTGGAGAATGAGTATCCCCTAGTTTTTCCTAGGCTGAAAGGGAAGTTTTATTAATGTATGTAAGAAACGTTTCTAACCAATATATGTATAATTCAAGGAAAGGAATAAACATCAGTATAGTGCAAAGGATAAAAAATATGGTTTTCAAAGTTAGAGTTGAATCTCAATTGGAACCCCTAATACTTAATAAATGACACAACCACATATGACTACTAAAAAATCACATCATTAATAAAGCATTAATACATTGACCAAATGTTAGATAACATGATAAATATTGCATAATTTCCTTGCCATGTATCTTATTTTGCAATATTCTTGTCTTTATTCTCTCGTTGCTAGACCAATCTCTCCCTTACTTGCCCCTCCTCATCCTAATTTTTCTCTTAATACCCTCCCCAGGCAACGATCTTTTCTTTCTAAGAAATTCACCTCTTATCTGACACCTTCTCCCAATGCCTCATCAATGCACCAGGAGTCAATGAGTGGATGCTTACTTTCAAGGGAGCTCTAGAGCCCAACAAAGAGCATCAAGCTTTGCCCAAAGGTATCTAGCCAATACTCCAAAATATATTAAGGATAAATTACTCAGGTATAACGTGACATAGCTAGGGGATGTCATTGTTTGACAAACTTTGAAGTGATTTGGGAAATAATTGATTGGGTTCCTAATACAAGGCATGCCAGAGTTTCCTATACTCAATACATATACATTTTTTATATCAATTAGCATTTGAATCTCCTGCTTGGCCATGTCTTGCTAGATTGAAATAAGTCCAAAAAGAAAATCCTAGATGTTCTCTTAGCAGTAGAAAGGAGCCAATAGCGATGGATACTTCAAACTTTTTCAAATCCAAATGAAAATTGCTAATCATTCTAGTTTTTTAACTTACTTTTGTCAATATTTTTATTTCTAAGTTAGCTGATAGATCAAGCTTTCTAGCCCTGTAGGATAGTTTTTTGTTTCTTTGATGAAATTTCAAAGACAATTTGTTTGGATGTTGGAAAATTTATGGTTTTGTCAATGGTTTGGTTTCCCAAGTGGAAAACCAAGGCAAACCATTAACTACTATGATGTTTTTCTTCAAGGCTTAAATAGATTTTTACTTTACAAAAAAATAAAAATAAAAGACATGAAAAGTATTGCAAAGGGGTTCCTTTTTAAGACAGGACCAAAACATGGCAAAAGCAGGCCAAAAATTTCCCAAACCATATGGGTATCCAAACCAGTTGCAAGGCTACCTAAAAAGCTTAGAGACTTTTGCGAGCATTAAGGTAGCTCAGTAAGCTGATAGGCCTAATGCTGGACATTCAAGAGGTAGAAAGAATGGGATATAGAACCTTGAAGGCTGAAGCCTAATTGATAAACATGGATATGTCATCGAGCAATAGGCTATGTTTTGGCCATCCCCTGCTCCTTATGAGCATACTTAGATCCCAACAAGCCACAACAAATCCTATTGCATGGAAGGGGAGAAAGACTTAAATTTACTCTCTAGAATTCATATGACCATAAAGAGTTACCAAATTTTTTTCCAAGAAGAGTCAAAGCAGAAGCTTTATCCGCACCTAAAGATAAGATTTTTTCAGTAAGTAGAAGAATCCAAAGTTTTTTCAAACCAAAACCATCTTATATGGCATCATCAACTAGAGCAAAACCACATAACGCAAAATCATGTGAGTAAGGTCTTCTTATTAAAGCCATACAAAATCAAAATCCCTATAAATCCACATGTTGGACAACGGATTCATAGGCATGCAAACTTGCATGTCTGACATGTGTCAAACATTCCAGCCCCAGCTACCCCTACATATACAATAGTCGAGGCACCAAAAAATTTCAAAAATCTATTCAGATGTGTTTGATGTGTAAGAAATGTGTCCCAACAGATCAATAAAGTGTCCCAACATGTGTTTGATGTAGCTCCTTATGTCTGCATGTCTTATTTTTCTGTAATTTTAATATTTTTTATTTCATATATATAAATAAATTTATATATTTTCACATCCCCTATGTCTTATTTTGGGGGTTCTATTTGTCCTTGTGTCAAAGGATGTAGCTAAGAAGAAACAAAGGTAACCATGCTAATCCGAGAGCACTTCATAGTGTTTTTCTAGATTTAATAGCAAGGGATAATGTATTCAGAGGAGGTTGATGGATTCCTTATGTCTGCATGTCTTATTTTTCTGTAATTTTAATATTTTTTTATTTCATATATATAAATAAATTTATATATTTTCACATCCCCTATGTCTTATTTTGGGGGTTCTATTTGTCCTTGTGTCAAAGGATGTAGCTAAGAAGAAACAAAGGTAACCATGCTAATCGAGAGCACTTCATAATGTTTTTATAGATTTAACAGCAAGGGATAATGTATTCAGAGGAGGTTGATGGATCATTTAAGTAGGATAGATAATATTTGAAACAAAGCTTTGATCCATTGTAAAACTCCACCTTCATAGCCTATGTTCCAGTAAGCCTACCAAACTTATATTTGGGATCCTAGTGAAGCGTCACTCTTTGAAAGAACAAACAAATGATAAAAGGATAGCCAAATATGCTATAATCGATCTGGAAATGGAGGGGTTACCAGTTTCTCTTAATTTAAAACTCCTTGACCATGCTTAGAAGTAGATAGTACACTACAGAAACACTCCCTTGAAATGTAAGACTTACTTTGAATGTGGAAAAAATCAAGAAATCTCCCAAGAATGGAGAAACGAGATGCATTAAAGCCATACACCAACTGGAAGATAGCAAGGAAGGGTGCCAAAAATTTCAAAAGGGAAGTTAAAGGGTGAAAACCCACTTTAGTTTTACAAACATATGAGGAAAGGAACAAAATCATTAAGGAACACATGGGCAAATAATTCTTAGATATCAACCTAAGAAACAATAAGTCGAGTAAAAACAAGCTTCTACTTAATCTGAAATTGAACCCAATCCATAAGATGAGGAGATCAAAACATAAGAGCACCCAACAATGTTTGCTATGGACATGTCTTTGGCAATTTTGTAAAAGCATCCTTCAACTTCTAAGTGAGGAAAAGGATAATTAAGAAGAGCCATAAATTACATTGAACGAAGATCAAGAAATCAAGCCTAATATGAAAAAAATGATATAGCCACATAATCAACATGACAAAGCATAAATGTTTTGCCTAGATGAAGAATGGTGAAAATACATGGAAAAATAGTTAAAAACAAGATATTGAAATTGGCTGATCAAGCTCTCTGTCGAGGTTCCATCTAGAAGTTAAGAGAGGGGGTAGCCACAATAATGACCTGGGTTCAAAACATCGTTTGCCCACATTATGTGTATGAATTGGCTGGATTAACAGCCCCAAATTTACTTTAAAGTGGGGAGAGAATCTAAATATCATGGCTTATTTGATGTACACATTGACTGCATTCAAATCAAGTTTTAGGACAGATTTCTAGAATTACTAATGTCACAAGGATATCGGTTCTCTTGTTCTTCGAGTATAAGGTCCTTATATGGTAGATGGCTTTGAGACAAAATATGCATACTATTTATTTTCTTGCAGGAATGAGTGCGCTTAATGCCACAGTGGCAGGGATCAGCACAGAACTAAGGTTCATGAGATTGAATTGTGAAGATTAACTTGAAGCTCTGAATTATGACAAGTCCCTTTCTTACTGCCATTTATACTATGCAGTGATATGTTTTATTGAGATTGAAAGCCATCGAAATTGATATAAGCATGATTTGAGGCTCTAGTTTGTTACAGTATGTTGGTTTGACAGCAAAACAAAGTTGCCTTAGATATGCAGAAACCTTCAAAGCCAATGAATGATGATTACCGTTGAGCAGAGTGTTCAAACAATGTAAAGAAGTTTCATAATATTACAGCAGGGTCTAGGGCTTCATCATTTGAACATTTGAAAGTGGCATGATACTTATTTCAAGAAGGATAACATCAAAGGGTATCATTGACAACATTGAATACAATAGTGTCTTTGCAGTTATTGACCTATTGATTTTGATGTATGTCAAAACTGAGGTTGAATAGAGGGTACTTGAAAAATTGGTACAGTGAAGCACATTAGTCTGCCAACCTATGATACTATTTGCGATTGGGAATCAATCAGATTGGTGGCATTTAGAGTTATGCTTGTGGAACATTTGGTCCTTGATACGTATTGGATTCTCTCTAGACTATCTAGATTCCAGAGTATGGTAGATGATGTTAGGAAAAATGATAGAAAGGGCTAGGATTCAGGATTACATAAGAAACCCTGACATAATCAGTTATGAAGCAAGCTACTCTAGTAGGTCCTAAAGTAGTTAAAATTTGGTAATAAAGGTCTCAATATGAGAAAACTTGAAAGTCTCTTTTCTTTTCAATTAAGAGAGAACCAGCCCCTTTGTGCAACCCCTATAATCATAAGGAACAGTGATTGGATCCTTGGAAAGCCCAAATTTTGTGATGCTTGAATAAAAGGGAACTTCATAAAATGGATTGGTAGCAATCATGAAGTAGTTGATTGTCTGGATGACCTCATAAAAGGATTTCTTCACCCTGGTTAAAGAAGGATCAGGATGATAATTTTTCCGAGGAAGCTTTCTAATACAATTGCAGTATGATAAAAATCCCATATTAAAGAAGAGGGGCGGATTGATGAAAGCTTAAGACAGAGCTATAGTATCCCTGGATGTCTCTAATAGTTTAACTCTAATGATATGTTATATCTCCTAAGCTGCATATGATTGTGGCTCATAAACCTAAGAATACTGATAGGAACGCTAGCAGATTGTAGATAGCTCGATATTTAGAAGAAGTCATGACCTCGGGTGCAGCGATTATCAAATAATAATCCTCTCATTGAGAGGGAGTTGATTTTTTAGAAAGGCCAAATTCCTATGCTCTACTTCCGAACAATGTCACATGGTTCAAGTTCGAGTTCAGGTTCGACAATGATTAGGTTCGGTTTGAGTTCAAATTTTATGATGATGTTCGAATGAGGTTCACCATTAGGTTAGTATATATATATATATATATCTATATATATAGATGATATGTAATATATATTTATATATATATATATATATATTAACGAATTATAGGAAAAAATAGTTAAGAAATCAACATCATTAAACATCACAAAAAATTCTACAATTACTATATTTTAAGATGTTGATTTCTAACTATTTTATCCATAATTCGTTTATATATATAATATATATATATATATATATATAAATATATATATATAATATATATATATATATATGATATATATATATATAGTATTTATATATATATATATACACACACATATATACACACATATACACACACACACACACATACATACATACATACATACATATGCATATATATAACGAATTATAGGATAAAATAGTTAGAAATCAACAGCATTAAACATCAAAAATGTTATCACGGACATGAAAACTATGAGTTTTGATCTATGCACTTGGTCAATGGCTATGAGGTTCGATGAGGTTCACTGAACCTCAAAAATTTTGTAAGGTTCGCCAAAATTCGAACCTCAAGCTTAAATTTCGATGAACCTTGTGACATAGCTTCCAAAGCATAGAAAATTTATGGATCTTGCTATTTTGGTATATATCTTGCTACAATTTATCACTGCCTATTGTCTGTTGCAATGTTGCAAACATCGGCATCGGGATAAAATCGGCAAGGGTCCATAAAACCAAAAAATTGTAAAAATCAGGAAAATATCGATAAAAATTGGCAAAGATCGACAAAATCAAGATACCAAAAACACTGGTAAAAAACAGCAAACATCGACTAGGCCAGAAAATCGTGATTTCAAGATAAAATTGGGATGTTATCAAGATGTTCACAACACTGGTCTGTTGTATTGTGCGAGGAATTTTAACTTCAGTATGAAGAAAAGGCATAAGCCCAAATCTTGGAAGAAAGGTTTGAAGTCTCCCTAATTTCTTACCTCAAGAAGATAGGACCATGATAGGATCCTCTCATCGATTACTGATGTTTATGTCTAAGGATGAAGCTTTTTTTAAAGTTTCCTTCGAACTTTGAAGAAAATGAATAAGAGACTAATTATTACATATTGAAGAGTTGTCTCTTGGATCTTCCCAGCAGTATGACAAAGAGCACCGCCAAAATCATGGCTTGATTGAGTGCATTAATAAACTATCTACAAAGTGGATGGATCTAATGATGAGCAGGTTTCCAGATAGATGCTTTGCACTCTGAAAAGACAATTTTAGGTTGTCGTCTCCTTGAGTAAGAGGGAGTAAAATCAATCAAATATTTTCTTCATCAAGATATACAAGAAGCAGAGGATTGCTAAGTGTTTCCTACTATATATACATCTATATGTTGTTGGATGGAGCTATGAGGCTCCCAGTGATCTAGGCTTGACTTTCAGAAAGCAGCTTATTCCCTATGTGAAGGGATCCTTGGTCAAGATTGAACAATTAAGCTATAGGAACTTCTGGGGGCTTGTTGTACTTATTGAGCTATAAGAAACCATAGGGTGAGTGGTTCATCTTCCCCTATTATTGATGACATATGAGTAGGATGAGTGGTTCACCTTCTCCTATGGCATATGAGTAGGATGATTGGTTCACCTTCTCCTATGGATACCTCAATCAGAGATGCTTATATGCATCTATTGACATGTCGATGGGACATGGTTCATCCTTTCCCGACATGTAGGATATTTATTCCC
>APFE030097431.1:0-13367 GCA_000404065.3 Pinus taeda
AAATATTGTAAAAGGATTTTCTTATTAAGAAGAAGATTGAGATGACTTGCAGTAGGTGGTTTTCTCCCACATTGGGTTTCCACCTTATATCATGGTGTTCATGTGTGTGGTTTATGTGTGATGATCTGTTCTATTTTACTACACCTATTTATTGTTAATATGGTTGATAATGTTCTAATGCACTCATTAAGGATCAACTAACTGAATCATTAGAAGTTGTAGAAGTAGCATATATGAATCTAAATATGGAAATGAAAAATTTTTATTGATGTGATAATACTGATTCACCCCCCCCCCTCAGTATTATTTCCAGCAAGGGGTAGGGGGATCAACAGTGAAAGCGGGTTTTCTTTGCAGGTACTAAGCTGCATGCATGAATTCCTTGCTAGTTTTGGCATACATGGCATATGCATGTGGTTATGTGGTTATGATCTATCATTGGCATGGAGAATTGCCTCGATTGATAGCAGTTTTTATTAGCCTTTTCATTTCCTAGATAGCCATGGTGTTGTAGGTTTTCACATTTTTTTTTATTGGTACTCAGATTCGTTATGGCTATGGGTTGAATTATTAGTTCCTAGAGCCTTGGTTGGACAAATGATCGGGAAGCCCTGGAATAGCCTGGGTTGAGTTACTAGTCCTAGAACCCTTTGTTGGAAAAATGCTTGAGATCCCTTCGTGGGTTGAGATACTAGTCTTGGAGCCTTGGTTGGAAAAATTCTTTGGATCCCTACAACAATTGTGGGTTGAGTTACTATTCCTGGATTTAGGTTGGAAAAAACACTATAGAGCCTTGAATAGCTTGGGTAGATACTAATCTGGTGATGGTTAGTGATGTCCAACAATGAGGTGGGATCACTGGTTGAGAGTTAAGCTAGTTTGGCTTATGGAAGACCTGGTTTGGTTTTGTTTTGTTTATTTCATGAGATCCCGCATTCATGCTTGGAATATCGAATGGGGGTGATTGGTTGAAAGAGATATTTTGGTTCAGCCTAATCTATGGTTCGGTGGTATGTGGAAATCCCTAACTTGGTTGAATTTGTATATGTTAATATGAGTTCCTTTCCTCTTGTAATTCATGAGTATCTATACTTGTTACTATGTGGCTTTGATGGTTGTTCAATCATTGTTATTATTATGGTTATATGTTGGGTATAAGCATGGTTTTGTTACAGACATTAGTTATGGATCTCATCATATTTTAATTAGTAAGTGAATCATTATTGGTTTCATGACCTAATAGATGTATTTGCAATGATTATGAGAGAGAATTAGAGCTTCTTGTTGATTCTCATATAAGTATGAGAACCCTATGTTTAGTTATGCATTTATCAGCTATAGATTGTATGTTTACAATGTTTTGACAAAATGACTATCATGGTTAGGCCTTTTTACTTCAATTTCTTGTCGAAGTTTTATGTTAATGGCTTTTTCCTAGTGTTATTCATCATTCTGGAAAGTTATATCAAGTTTTGGATAGAGGTCTAGATCCTAGCCCTGAAAAAGTGGCTCAAATCTCGCGGTTACAGGCACAAAACTGGGTAAATTAAACTACAATCATTGTAACACAAGCTCATGCATGTGATTGGATACCTACAATCACATGGATGTAGGCTTATGCATACAATTGGGAGACCATGTCAGTGAAAAATCATTATGACTTAGCGTTAGGGCACTTGGAGGGGTGGTTTATCTCTTGTGGGTCTTGTAGCTCTTGACGAAGGTCAGTAGGGTTTTGGTTTGTCGATTGCACTTCCTTAATTGTACCTAGGACGTTGATTCATATCATAGTAATTATTCATTAAATATTTACCCCAGTGGACCGATGTACCTGGGTAAGTGTGGCAGAAGGCTGTTAAAGAGTGGTATTAGAGTGGGTTTCATTCTCTTTGAATGATATCTGATACCACATAGTGGTATCAGAGCTCCTAGGTTCAGCAATTGGACCGGAAGGGCGGAGAGTGCTTTTCATGCATGGATGTAGAGTGTATATGTGCTTGTTATGTATGCATGGTGATGCCCATTTTTGAAGTTGTTTCATCATGTAGAAGTTTATGATGTTATTATTGGGGTGTTTTTTTTCATGCCTACATGTCGATAGTATATGTGTTTTTTATACATGTCAGTGTCTATGTGCTTTTTATGCATGTATTGTTATGGTTTAATTATCACGCATGAGGTCATGGTGTGCCATTGGTGTTTTCATGCATGTTGTTGGTATATTGATATGTTATGTATATATACATGTATCGTGCTAATATGGATTTATTTTACAAATGAGATAGCTTCCCCTAAACTTCATTGAGGTATGTTTAATTATGTTTATGTTTGGTTTATCTGACATAGTATGTTTGTAGGACGAAGATCAAGATGACTAGAAAAATGATGGACTACAATTCACATGACTCTCCCTATAGATCAGATGAGCAACATTTTGATTATTATTCCCTACTTCAATACAATATGATGCTCATAATCCTTGATACCCAATTTCACATGAAGGGTATGAAAAATATTTGTTAACTCCGACACGTCCGGGTCCCCTCTGTGTCATAGTGTGGTCCACTTTATGTGCTCATCTTCATAGCTTCTAATAGGGTAACAATGCTCCTTGATGGTGTATCAGAAAGAGTTCCAAGTGGGTGAGGCTAAAAATAGTGAGGTTTCCCTCTTGTCCTTCTACTCACAGTAGGTTTCCCATCATTCCTTGACGTTGGGGCCGATTTGAGAAATGAAAAAGTAACATTTTCCCTATTGGAAAAATCATGGACTACAAAATACCCTTCTAATATATTTAACCATTTATCTATGGCGTCTACTTCTATCTGGCCTTCAAATATGAGAATATCAAAGTTTACGTGTACCTTGAAGGGAGTGGTGCCTCCAAATTGGATGTAGAATGAATATGCATCGTTTGTGGTCATCAACAAAAGGATCTGGGCAAATTTGACCATTATCGCATTCCTATGTCGCTCAAGGGCTTCTTCGAGTAATATTTTGAAGGGATCTCCTACTCCTTCATATTTCCTTTCTTTTGCCATGGGAGGTCATTAGGGTTTGCGAGGTTGTCCTTGCAAAGGTTACACCAGTTCAAGTGCTAAATCCTTATACCTTGACCTTGTTAGGGACATGCAAAGAAAAAGAGAGAAAGAGCATACAACTCTGATACCACTAATACACAATTATGCATGAATGCAACATAATTTACATATAAACATAAACACAAAGATGTAGGAGGAATAAAACTTCATTTCATTAATATTAAAGAACTTAAATATGCTTACACATAGAATGGAAATAAACTAGCTTAGGTGATGGTACCTTATCTCTTAGAAGATATGTGGCGGCTACATGCCTTTGATATATTCTACAATGAGACTCGAAGGAATATTTATTATTGAGAAACAATGGAAAACCCTAAACATCCAAAAACCTAACCCTAGGAGATCAAGCACCAAAACTATGGCCCCCATTTAGGTAAATTGGTACATCTACATCCCGGGGTCGTAACTTTGGCATACGATCTCTGTTTTCCATGCACAATACCTCATTAGAAACATGTGTCTGAGTATTACAACTTTCGAATGAAAAAAACATAGTTTAGGGCATCAAAATGGTTCCAGAAGTTTAGGACCCAAAAAACTGCAAAAAATAGTACACGTTGCTACAATTAAGCAAACTGTAAAACTGAAAGAGACAGTGGTGGGGGTCCAATTGGAATAGGTGGGTGGCCACCAATATCCACCTAGATCAATGCCTCATTGCCTTCTGCGTATTTTTCAAAACTTAGGCCTAGTGATGAACAAAAAATTTACTTCATGTTGAACGAAAATATCATACTCTAGGCCTTCTATCAATGCTTTCCCACTAAGTGTGCCTTTAAATTTAGCAAATTTGGCTCTATTTGTTGCTATTTGGTGTAATTTGTACCAATAGTATTCTAATGGAATCAATTGGCCAGTAGAATCTATTAGATGATGAAGTCTCTTTTGCTATAGAGTATTAGAATTCTTGTGAAATTTTTAATCTGGGCTTCCAAGATTTGACACTTGCTTTCTAACTATAACATTAAATTTTTCTTTATAAAAAATATTTTTACCTCTAGGACAACATCAGTTCTATCTTCAACTCCAAATTATTCTAATTCTTCTTTAGTTTTAGAATTCAGTACTTCAATTATTTTTCTTTCTTCTCCAAGCATATGCTATAAATCTTCTTTGGTTCATGCGATGACTAACTTTGATTTGTCCACTAAGTCTTCCTATTAAGAAATGATCTAAATTGATGTCCAGAGTTCAGTCATAGTAGAATTTATATCAATCCATATTTTCTCTTTTGCCTCTGCCAATGTTTGCACCATCAATGACTCATTTCATATTTTTCTATTTGTCTATTTAATCTGAAGTTCTTGTCAACTTCGGCCAGATATATGTTGTCAGCCCTTATTTTGTCATTTTGAACTTTTTATAGTAAAGTTCTAATTTTTTCAATCTCAATATATTTCAATGGAAATTCTCCCATAGCTTTTGATAGTTTCTCTGTTGAGTGTTGGCCTATGGGCTTTGGTTTTGCTGCAGACACTACTATTGTAGCAATTGGTGGTGTTGAAGTCACTACTATGGAAGTTGTCATTTTAATACTGAGTTGTAGTTTTTTTTTCTTTATTAACTTTTCCATTTCTGCCTCCATCTTTTTTATGTGTATGTTCTTTTCAACAATCATCTGGAGCATGTTCTCCTTCTCCTTCTTTAACAAGATGACTTCTTGAGCCTGTGGATGTTCCATTGTTGGAAACTTCAATTGTTTCCTCAAAGCATGAATATCAACATTCCTGCTCTTGATGATTTCCTCATATGCCTTGATATCTTCAGGATCTAATCCTAATTTTATAACTAAGTATTCAAGTCCTTTGACTTTGGTGTCCTTTGCAAAGAAGAAATCTTCTCCAATTTTAATTGGGAATGAATGTTGTTGAGAGAAGCTTATAATTTGGAAGTCACCATAACATAACTGGTTAAGGATGAATATATCATTTCCCATGCTTTCTTATGAATGTCAATCTGGTCAATAGGATGAATTTTCTTTGTGTCAAATGAAAACACAAAAGTTTTATAATCTTCATCACTTCTTGGCATAGTGACATTTTGTTCCAAGAATGCTAATTGGAAGTAGGATTTTTCACTATCAATGCCAAAAGTATTCTAGTATGAGTTGAGGAAGAGTGCTTCATAAAAACTGCATATGTTGAAGTTTAGGGCCTCATTTTTCTTCTTCATTTCTAAGAATTTCGAAAAAATACTTTGTTGTTTTGGAGTGGAAGGAGAAGAAGGAGATTCTAATGTGTCTTTAGGAATATGTTGTAATGAAAAGGGAGGTTGTGTTGATATTACCACTGCAGTAAGTTCTTCAGAAGTTTGAGCTTTTGAAGATTCTTCTTCAATAGGTATAGATTTTATCCTTTTGAATACTTTGAAGGTTGATCTCTGCAACTCTGACCCTGCCAGTGATACACTTTCTCTTGGCCTCTTTACGTCTTTCTCTGTCATCCTTGGAGTTTCTAGTGATGTTTGACTGGAAACTGGCTCTTCAGTCTCCTTCAATGTATTCTGTGTCTAGTCTTCCCTATTGGCAAACTACTTTATTTCAAGTCTTTCCACATGTATATATGGTGCATATTTCTGAGCAATACTCATCGATGTGATTACTCCTAATGGATCATATGACCAATTAAATCTTAATTTAAACTTCATCTAGCTTAGTAAGTCATTGACTTCATTCTCTACAGCTCTAGTATTGACTATAATGGATTAACATGTGCTTTGAATTTAAACTCAGCCTTTTTATCTAGAAACAAAATGAACCTCATCCATATTTAGCATTTTTCTGATGTATTCTAGTGAAAAAATACTTATGGGGAGAAACACTGGAAATTTGTACGGTTGAAGCTCATAGCCATAAATTCAGAGTTCAGTGAAATTTTGGTATAAATACTAGTCTCCAACCTTTGTCTTATCACTTAGATATGGATTTCTCTTAATCTCTATTGAAATTCGAGGGACTGCATCACTGTTTAACAAATGAGTAGTTGTGTAGAAGAATTGATTTACAAAATCACTGAAAGAAAAATCTTTAGAAGTTTTCCTCACCAAGGATGTCCAATGAATTATTGACAGAGGTTTACCTTCGGCATCCAAATTTTGTAAATTAAAGTTTAATCTTTCAGATTGATAATATAAAAATAGGTAAACCAAAATTGTCTCATGTTTAAATGGTCCTTTTGCGCTGAACTTTAAAAACTAGTCATGAATAGTATCAGAAAGAAACTAACTATAGTTTAACATAATTGATGGCTTTTTACCATAAGAAAATATTGATAGAAAGCCAAAAATAAATTCATCAACCCATTGGTCACTAGGATATCCTAGCAGATAAGACACTAAAGAAATAACCTGCTTTGACATCTCAGGAAACGTGGCAGATGGATAAGGAGGGTTAGCTTTGGGTAATTCTGAGTTTTCTGGTAAAAATGATTCAAATATGTGGATTCTCTGTGGGAAAGTGAGTTTCTGGTATAATTTCATTAAATCATCAGAAGGAAACGGTTTAAGGAAGCCTGAGGATTTAGTTGAAGGGCTTGGAAAATTGACTCAGCTTTAGTATTAAAAAGGTTTCATTGTTTTGAGAAATTACAGTGCTTTTACTAGGAAGGTATCAGGCTCCACACTAAGAGGAAGTTGAATCATTGTGAGATCATTTTTTCTATTTCATAATTTCATAATCAAACAACCATATAGCATTCAACCATAAGCATCATATCATTAACTTAATAGTGCATCATCATATCAATAACATATCAAGAATCCATCACATCACAAAGAGACAAAAGATTTTATGTGGAAACACATATGGGAGAAAACCACGAATCTTGTTCCTCTTTATCTTTAATTCATTACATACATTTTCCGGCAACAACCTATTGGAGGAATCTACCCCTAAGAAATGATTGTTACCACTAGTAATAGGTTACAACCTAGTTTAGGCACCAACCTCAAAAGAACACAAGCAGATGCACATTTTAGGCTACAACCTGATTAAGGCTCTGACCATGATTATGAGTGGGATCCAACCTGCTCTAGGCTCTAACCTAATTGAGGCTGCAATCTAAAAAATGAGTAGGCTCCAAACTCATTGGATCCACCCACCTCCTTCTCCAACTTCCTTGTGGACCTCTATTTCATATAATTTTCAAAGTAGATCCACGGTCATCATATATCACCTAATCATAAGTACATAGGCTACAACCCATAATCACTGCATGGTCCACAATGTTGAAAATGTAGCAAGAAAATCCTAATTTAATTTTTTCCTTGAATTAAACTGCAAATAAAATTGTAACTCCAGGTCTGATGACAATTTTTAATAGTTAACTAAGTTAATTTGACTTAGTTGGTTTCCTTAATTCAAGTGAGGGTCTAACTAGAGTCATGTAGAGTGTCTCCAACAATTAGGAGCACTAGTTGAGTTTATTTTGAGTTGTAATTATTTAATTCAGTCTAATTGAGTTAAATTTAGTTAAACTAGTTCCAACTGATGGAATATTTAGTGGGGGGTTCTAGTAGTGGGTTCATTCCTACATTTAAGTGTGGTGTTTTTGAAAGTTCAGTGGGGTGCTTCTTGAAGTTCAGTGGGGTGCTGTGTGAAATTCAATGGGGTGCTTCTTGAATTTCAATGGGGTGCTTCAAGAAGTTCAATGAGGTGTTGCTTCAATTACAATGGGGTGCTACTTGAAGTGCAGTGTGGTGCTTCCTAAAGTGATCAAACAGTAAATTGAAGATTCACTCATAATTAACTCATGCACCTCAAATCAAATAACGACCCAGTTGTGATTGGAGTTCAGGGACAATGTATTATTAGTTGTAAAATCATCTAAATTAAACTGATGGTGCATGCAATCAGAGGAAGGCCTATGAGGATTGCACAATTCATAATTATGAAATTTCCTAATTAAATAGGGGTTAATTCCCAAAGGAATAGCGCAAGGAAATAGGGACTTGGGCAAGAAAAAATTGGCCAAGTATTGGCTTAAGCTTGTCTAGGTAGTAGTGAGATAGATAGAGATAGTGTAGAGGTTGCTTGAGCTTGAGAAAAGCATTGTAATCTTCTCATATTTTATGATTAATGCTTCATACAAATAGCAAGGGTTTTTAGCTACGTATTTCCCCATAAAATCATTGTGTTATGTGTGATTGACTTCTTTCTCTTATATTCTTTGTGATTTCATCAATCGTCTATTATTTCTCCTGATGAGTAGAGTAGATTCAAGTCAATTGTTTTAGCATATTACAATATCTAGTTTTAATCTACAAGGAATTTCTACATGGTATCAAAATTGAAAACACTATAGAAGAGGAGAATTCGAGTTTTCCTTTTGTAGGAGCAATCAAATTTGCAGTATGATACCTTAGATCCACTAGGATTTTGTTCTACAAATCAATACTTGAATATTCCCTTGAGGGTAGTTCAAACTATATTTATTGGAAGGACATGGTGGAGGTAGTGTTGGAAGAGAATATGCTTAAGAAATTCATAGACAAAGATATTCCTAAGCTAGTTAATGCTCAAGATCTGGTAGAGTGGACAAAATGTGTGGCAAAGGAGAGAAGGCTTATCCTAGAAGGAGTTCGAGATCATATTATCTCAAACATCCATGATAAGGAAAATCCATTTGTAATGTGGAATGCCTTGACCCAACTATTTCAAAATAGTAATGACCATAGGAAGTTGGCACTAATGGACAAGCTCAGAAAAATCAAGATGGAGAAGGGTGACAGATACCGAAGTACTTGACCACGTTCACCTAATGTCAGGATGAGCTTGGAAGTGACGGTGTTACAGTTGCTAAAGACAATCTGGTGAGCCTAGCACTTCTAGGCCTTCACAAGAGTTGGTATGGTTACCAAGACTTAGTTAATGGGAGGGAGAAGCTACCAGAGTTGGATCGTTTTTGGTCCTACTTGGTAACAAGAAGAGATTTGGCGAAACACCAGAGATGGATCCTCATCCAAGGATGATGATGAGGAGAACTATGCCTTAGCTAGAAAGGTAAAGAAAGTGAAGGGGAAGTCATCTGATTCCAAATCATATTCAAGTCAGGGTGATAAGAAGTACATGTTGAATATTAAATGTTTTCACTATCACAAGCTGGGACACTATTCCAAGAAGTGTTCGCATAAGAAGGTTGGAAAGAAGCCCACAGGAGGAGAGGCAAGTGAATTTATTGGTTCATAATCCAAGATGGATTTCACCCTCATCGCTTTCATGGTGACTTCGGTGATGGGTAGTGTGTGGTACATGGATAGTGGAGCCTCATTCCATATGGTCGACAACAAAGAGTTCTTCAGTGACTTGGAGGAGAAGGACCTCCAGATGCACATCGAGATGGGAGATGATGGGAGGTATAGCATGACTGGAATTAGTACTCTTACCTTTCAAATGGAGTCTTGTTCTCCCCTCACATCAAAATATTTCATGTATGTTTCGGATTTGAAGAAGAATTTTGTTCAAGTTTCCATGTTGGAGGATTGTTGCTACAATGTGATATCTATCAAGGGAAAGGCTTTCCTTCTTCAGATAACCTCTGGATAGGTGAAGCAGATTGGGGTTCGAGTGAAGAACCTATACAAATTCAATGTATAAGACTATGGTGATTTGGGAACAAAAGAAGAGACGGTCGAGAGTTGAGACAATGGTGAGTTGTGGCATAGAATATTTAGTCAATTCCACCATGGAACTTTGAAGATAACGTAGAAAATTTATATATGACTTCCCAAGGGTACACTAGATCAGTGAGACATGTCCAAAGGGTGTACATTAGGGAAGTGCACCAAAGCTTCCTTTCATGATAAAGACATTCAAGCGCAAAGAATCCTTGATAGAGTTCAATCAGATGTGTGTGGACCATTCTCAACAGCTTCCATGGCCAAGCACGGGTATTATGTAATATTTTTTAATGATTTTTCTCATAAGTGATGGATTTTATTCATGCAAAATAAATATCAAACATTCTCTAAATTTTGTGAATTTAAAGAACTTGTCAAGATACATAATGGCATGAAAGTTAAATCTCTCAGAAGTGATAATGGTGGAGAATATGTGTCGAATGAATTCAAGAAATGATGTGTGTAAGAAGGCATTCGATGGGATTTAATATCACCTCATAACCCATAGTAGGATGGGATTGTTGAAAGGAAGAACAAAAGTATTGTGGGAGGAGATGCATGGGAAATGTTAGATGATTAGGGCCTACCGTTGCACTTGTGGGCTAGAGCATGCAACATAATTGTTTATTTGCAAAACAAAAGTCCTCATCGAATTCTCAGGATGAGTACCCCAAAAGAATCTTTTTCATGTAAGAAACCTGATGTGGCACACTTCAGGATCTTTGGTACATCAATTTACTGTCATGTTACCAAGGATGCATGGAAAGAGATAAAGCCAATACCTGAGTTGGGCATATTTTTAGGGTATATTGATACACCTCACAACTATCGGGTGTACCAAGCATCCAACAGGATGGAAATGGTTCATAGATATGTGAATGTTTATGAAGAGAAGGCCATGAGATGTTCCCTTGAGAGGGAGATTTAGTTAGATGCAAATGAGGATCATTTTTCTCCAAAGGAGTAACCTCGGGATGATGTGGAGCAACCACATGCAGAGGAGAAAAGAGTGAAAGTACCCAATCATGTATATACTTCTAGAGATGGAAGGAAGCACACTAGAAAGGCTGATAGATTGATGCATGATGCTAGAGAGAATGTGGGAGCACCCACATCACAATGCAGGCAAAGGATGTCACCAGATCGGTACACTATCTACATGGATATGATGAGCAGGAGTGTATAGGTTGAGCCATTCTCACTTGAGGAAGCAGTGCCACAACCAGTATGGATTGATGGCATAGTTGAGGAGTAGGACTCCATTATCAAAAAAAATGTTTGGGAAGTGGTCCCAAGATGAGCATACAAGTCAATGGTGAGTTCTAGATGTCTTTACAAGGTAGAGAAAGTAGCATATGGGAGTGTTGAGAAACACAAGACCATATTTGTGGCCATAGGGCTCTCTTAAGTGGAGGAAATTGATTATGGGGAGACCTTTACTCTAGTAGTAAGGTACTCTTCAATCATATATATTATAACACTTTCAGCACAGATGGGATGGAAGATACATTAGATGTATGTGAATACAACATTCCACAACTATATGATTGAGGAAGAGGTGTATATTGAGAATCCAAAAGGATTTGAGACCTTCAACAAATATTCACATGTTTGAGGACTCAAGTGAGCTTGTATTGATTAAAATAAGCACCCTATGCTTGGTACACTAGGATTGACAGTTATTTCACCGGGTTGGGCTTCACCAAAACTGAAGAAGATACTAACCTTTACCATATTGTGGTTGAAGGAAAATTGTTTATTATAGTATTATATGTTGATGATCTGATTCTAACAAGTGGTTAGAAGCTAATAAAATATTGCAAAGAAGATATTACAAGAGATTTCGAGATGAAGGACTTGGAGCTGATGAATTACTTTCTTGGTATGGAAGTATGGAAAGGAGGTGGGGAATTGTTTGTCTCTTAGGGAAATTATGCCAACAAGATACTAAAGAAGATCCACATGGAGAGAAGCAAACCCATGGGGACTTCTCTAGTAGGTAATTGGAGGAAGGAAGATGCTACTTTAGGTGAAGTAGTGGATGCTACTATTTATAAACAACTTGTGGATTCACTTATGTATTTGGCGAGAACAAGACCAGAAATATGTTTTCTGGTTAACCATCTTACTGAAGATATGGTTAAGCCAGCAAAACTATATTGGAAAGAAAATCAACATGTGTTTAGATACCTCAGAAGCACCACTCAATTTTGTCATTGGTATAGACAAATAGAGGGAGTGAAGATTCAAGGATTCATAGTTGCAAATTGGGAAGGGAGTCCATCCAACAGGAAGAACACATCATGGGGAATCTTCAGTATTTTGTCAACAATAATTTCTTGGTACAGCAGGGAGAAGATATTAGTTGCACTCAATTTAGCAGAAGCAGAGTACAAGACTACTAGTCAAGTAGCTTATGAGGCTATCTGGATGAGGAAGATCCTTGTTCGTTTATTTGGTCAGAAGATGGTTCCTATAGTGATTTACTGTGACAATCAGAGTTCTGTCAAACCCTTTGAGAATCATGTTTTTCATGATCGGTCCAAGCGTATTGACATTTGGTATCACCATCAAAGATATTGTGTGCAGAGGAGAATCATGTTGTTGAAGTACATTCCTAGAAACGAACAAGATGCAGATATTTCGACAAAGGCATTATCAAGATGCAAATTAGATTTCCAAAGAGGCAAGGTTGGGGTAGGAGATAATCCCTTCCTTATTGAGAGGGGTTGTTGAAAATTCAACAAGAAAATCCTAATTTAATTTCGTCCTTGAAGTAAAATAGGAATAAAATTGTAACTCCACATATCATGACAATTTGTAATAGTTAACTAAGTTAATTTGACTTAGTTGTCTTAGTTAATTCATGTTGAGGGTCTACCTAGAGTCATGTAGAGTGTCTCCTACAATTAGGAGCACTAGTTGAGTTGATTTTGAGTTGTAATTATTTAAATTAGGCTAACTGAGTTAAAGTTAGTTAAACTAGTCCAACTAATGGAGGAATTAGTGGGAGGTCTAGTAATGGTGTGTTTCCTACAGTCGAGTGTGGATTTTCCTGAAGTACGACGGGTGCTTCTTGATGTTCATTGGGGTGCTACTTGAATTTCAGTGAGGTGTTGTTTGAAGTTCAGTGGGGTGTTGCTTGAAGTTCAATGGGGTGCTGCTTGAAGTTCAATGGGGTGCTTCTTGAAGTTTACTGGGGTGCTACCTGATGTACAATGGTGTGTTGCTTGAAGTGCAGTGTGGTGTTGCCTACAGTGATCAACAAGTAAACTAAATATTCACTCATAATTAACTCATGTATGTCAGATCATAGAAAGACCTAGTTGAGATTGGAGTTCAAGGAAAGTGTACTATCAGTTTTAAAATCATCTAAATTAAAATGATGGTGCATGTAATTAGAAGAAAGCCTATGAGGATTGTGAAATTCATACTTGTGTAATTTCCTAATTAAATAGGGGATAATTCCGAAGGGATAAATGCAAGGAAATAGGGACATGGGAAAGAAATAAATTGGCTAAGTATTGGCTTGAGCTTTTCTAGGCAGCAATGAGATAGAAAGAGATATTGCAGAGGTTGTTTGGCCTTGAGAAAAGCATTGTAATCTTCTCATATTTTCTAATTAATTCTATATAAAGATAGCAGGGG
>APFE030097439.1:8561-20660 GCA_000404065.3 Pinus taeda
TCAGCTCATTTATTCACATTTCATGGATTGTATTGAGTACTTTGAGAGCCATTGACATTATTGGTGGTTTCTCTCACACTTGTTAACAATTCACATCATTGACTGGTAATCAAGTGGTTTCTACCATGTTCGACTCGACACATTCATTCACATGGATAGAATCATACTAGTTCGGGAAGCAGAAATCATGACCCTGGATCTAGTTTCTACCATCTAGGCTGCGAGGAATTTTGTTATTCATTATACAGTGGACTATTCATAAATAGATGGTTGCGCCCATACTGTGTCTACACATGTCTAAACTCTTGATGTATTACAAAAGCATTCCTGTATCAGAAGAGTTTAGTTAGTTTTCTAGTTAGTTTTAATCTAAGTACGGGAATGCCTACCTCAACGATGATATGTTCACATATATATATTTTGCATTGAATGTTTTTACAGGTTCCAACCAGGGTGTCCATAGGATGATCCTTGAAATGATAAAATACTTCACTCTTTATAGATGACAAACTCTATCTTCATCTATTACAGACTTCGCACTTTAGGGGGCAATCTGTTGCACCAAAAATTGTCACCTTGACATTCTGCAATCTTTGTGAGTCCATTACCACTCATACTTTCCTCCTTTGCAAGTCTTAAGCCTCAGTTCCTCATATCAAGCCTTGAAAATAAGAGAAAGCCCTCAAAAGTCTCTAAAACTTTGGTTCTGCACTTTCTGTTTGCATTGGCTGCGGTCCCGCACCTAATGGTCATGTCTCTTGTGCACCTAACCGCTCTATCTTTGCGTTATGGGTGCAGACCCCTGTAAAAGTTAAAAACTCACTTTGAGTCATTTCTAGAAGCTTCTGGAAGGAATATTGAGGTGGCAAGTTCGCTCTCTTAAGGTTCATGCATCCCATACCTTAAGGAGCTAACCCCTTGATGTGAGGAGCTTATCCCTTTGAAGGAGGATTCTATCCCTTCATAGGTGGACCTATAACCTCCTCCTCTGCATTATAAAATGAAGTATTGGGCTGGTTACTTGGAGGTTGAAAGTTGAATACTTTTGAGGTGAAATGCTGCTGGAACTTAGTCTTCTTAGTTGAGTTTTTATGAGGAGAGATTACACACCCCTAAGATCTCATTTGGAGGAGTGCAAGGCTTGTCAAAGTAAAGGAAATTCCTGTTTCGGACCCTGGGAAGAGCTTGTTGAACATTAAGGCTAAAAAGGTTGTAAGGTTCTTCTACTTCAAAGTTAATACAAATAAGTTTGTTTTTCTCAATAAGCTGTTGTTTTATGGTTTATTTTATGGATTACTTTATCACCATAATGGACATGATTTATGATATTTGCTATGCAAGTGCTATTTGATGTTTGCTTGTTTATGATTGCAGGTTCTCAAAAGGAAGCTCTTTCGAACGGTTGAAGGATGGCTGCTACGAACAAGCGTTGGACTTAAGGTAGGGTCTAAACACCTCTATAGTTTTTGTTATGAATCGCATATGTCTAGAGAAAGATAGATCTGTTTGTCTGTTTGTTGCTAGACTATCTTCTAATACTAGGGAGATCAGCCTTGTCCACAAGATCGATTTATCCGGCCAACAATGGGGCATTGATTTCATGACATGTAACCCCACCTCGGCTAGGGGGCATGGGTATATTATAGTTGTTGTTGACTATTTTACAGAGTGGGTCGAGGTGATGCCTACATTAAACAACAACGGCAAATGGCTACTCTTTTCTTTTTTAATCTTGTAGTTTCTATATTTGGTGTTCCACAAGCTATAGTCACAGATCATGGGTTGCATTTTCGCAATCACATGATGATTGAATTGGCTACCAAAATAGGATTGTCCCATGACAGTTCTACTCCATATTATTTGTAGGCTAACGAACAAGTTGAGGCAATCAACAAAGTCCTTAAGTGCATGTTGCAGAGAATGATTGGAGTCACAAACGGATTTGGCATTTAATCTTGTACTTAGCTCTATGGGCATATAGGAATTCGGTGAGAAATGGGACCCGATTTACGTCTTTTCAATTGGTGTATGGTATGGAAGTTGTCTTTCCAATTCAGTGTGAAATCTCATCCCTTAAGCTTGCAATTGATCTACTTCCCAAAACTTCTGAAGAAGAGGCTTGTTTCTTGGAACTAATCCACCTGGATGAAACCCGTCGTGATGTTGTGTTGGCTAACAAAGCACATAATTAACATGTCAAGACACAATTTGACAAAAATGTCAAGCCTCGTGTCTTCTCAGAAGGTGACCTGGTCTTGCTTTATGATCAGGACTCTGAAAAATTATGAGCGGGTAAATTCAAACCATTATGGATGGGGCCCTACATTGTTAAACGGGTATTGAAAAAAGGAGCCTATAAGCTGGTCGATTATGATGGGATTCCATTGTCATAGCCCAAAAACAGGTTGTATCTTAAATGTTAGTATGCTTGATTAAGTGTAGTAAACTCATTGTACATATGCTTTTATTGAATTTTTTATGTTTTCTTTTAGAGTTGTCATTTTTGTTAGGTAATCCACTTCGCATTTTGTTGTAGATGTCAAAATGTTTGGAAACATTTGTTGGGTATGCCGACAGAGCTAGTCTTAGTACGCAGAACCTGTCTTTTGTAGCCTGGGCCATTTTCCCTCCAAGCAGCGAGTTAGTGAGTTTCAGGGGGATATGTATTGGCCGATCGATGAACAACATCGTTGAGTATAGCACATTGATTGAACTTCTCTTTTATGCCATTTCACATGGCATATGCCGACTCGTTGTCAGGCTAGATTCACAACTCGTCATTCTATAGCTTACTAGCGTTTATTCCGTTCGGAACCTAGCTATTTATCGCATGTTCCTAAGAGTTAGAATTTTGGAAAGGAAGTTTGATTCCATTCAATATCAACACATTTCTAGAAACTTAAACATATTGACAGATTCATTAGAAAACTATGTGTTAGATAGACATTTGCATCATTTGTAAAGAAAGCATTTTATATCAACATTTTCATTAGGATTGCATAACTTAACCAAAATAGAACTCTGAAAATCAAAAATATATAGTTGTTTATAGTTTTTACAAAATAAGTTGAGTCCAAGACAAAATCGGTCATCTGAACAAGAAACTCAAAATGAATGCAGAAAAGCATCCTAGACTAATGATGTTGGTGATAGCATGTCACCGCCTATGCGATCATGTGCAAGAGCTTGGTCCATCGACTCGACACACCAGTAATATGGCGTTGTAACCTCAAAGGTAACTCATCGGTCCTGACATCCTGAATACCGAGAGTTAGGCCCTCGATTTGATCCTGTAACACTGCCAGGGTCTCTGATATGTCCATATCCCGAAAGACGAACCTCCCTACAGCCTCTCCTACTGGAGCATCATCTGCTGCCGTGGGCGTGCCACTGGCTGCACTGGTCCAATATATGTACACACATATGAGTTTGAGTAGTCTTGATAACATTAAAAAATGCAAAAACATTATAAAACTGATAAACAAAGATATGGTTGAATCATTTTACCTAGAGCACTCCACTGCTCGCCAACTGGTAATGCCAAATTCGGGTCGCCTCAGAAATCCATCCCGACGTATGGATACTCCACAAATACCATCTCCTGACAGTCAAACCACTCGAAAAAGGCATCAGAGAAGGAAATCTATGACTAACCGGTGTGTCTGGCCATAAGATCAACCCATCTCTGCATCCGTGGTTCCCTAGGTGTTGGAAATCCCAGTGAAATGTTCTAAGGCTGCATTAGTGGAATCCTCTCCAAAGCAAAAGCAGACAATATGGAACCTAGCCAAAATTCTTGGTTCTTCCATTCTTTACTTTAGAGAGTTTCTCTTTTATGGCAGGAAGTACCACCTCACACCAATTGAACACCTTCAGTTCTAGGCATTCCAGGGCATACTGCATGTAAGATTTATTTGCCAAGTGTAAAGCCACGCTACCAGTCAATCTAGCAAAGGTAAATAAAATGGTCCTCAAGGGCCGATCAATGACATCCCGGATATTGATCTTGACATCTCTGCTAGGCTGAGACCCAGCTCTATAGAATTGATGAATATAGTCTTTCACAAATTCACCTCCACGGGCGAATCTTGATAGTGAAAGAGGGGCCCCACGTCTCGACAAACCAGTCAAAAAGTAAATGTCCTCAACTGTCAGTGGAATAGATTTACCTCTAATCTGGAATACCTGGTCAATTAGATCCTAAGCATCGAGAAAATATTGCAACAAACTGATCTATTACCTCATGCTGGATATGTGGAAGAACTTTAGCAAGCCACAATTTTGTAATGCAGCAACTGTACCCTAGTCACGTAAAGAAATCATGTCCTCCTTTTCATGTTCTCGTTCACGCCACGTGATGACCATATTGATCCAACAAATGTCTGAAATGAAGAAAAAAGATGAGTTAGGATCCAAATTTGAGCAGAAACAGGCAAAAATTTGATGAAAAATCACTGTGTAAAGTTTCCTTTCTGCGCCCATCGCACCCTGCTTTTGAGCAAGGTGGGATGCATACTGACTGGCTTGTTGGCAGCTCGGTATGAATCACACCTTTCAGTACATGATAGGTGTGATGATTGGAGAACTAGATCTTTGAACCCCAGGGGCCCAGAAAAGTGGAAAAACTAGCTCAGAATCAAGAAAAGATGGAATGAAAATGAAGAGCTCAGGGTTAGCTCCTACCTAGTCCTGACGGCGCAAAGAATAGTCCACTGGATCTCCCAAAATTAATTGGTGAAATTTGAGGGGGAAAACCACTCCAGAACTCCAAAATCCCAAATTTGAAATGAAATGATGAAAATGAAAGGTGAAACTACTTTTTGTATTTATTATTCACGTACTTCAAGTAAAATGTTAGTTTTAGTTCATTTTTCCTACATATATGTTTATTTCTGATTAATTTGATGGAGTGATTGAGCAATTTAAACAACCCTCTAAAGAAACTCGTGCTAAACAGTGAATTGAACATCTTTGACAAACTTAACCAAACATATGTTTGTTCGTTTCAAGCTTGTAAAAACAATGAAACCCACACCGAGCATAGTTCCCCCAGGATTCAAGCTCGTTAAAAATGAATCTTCAAGTAAATAACTTTTTGATTTCCATCAGCCTTTTGAGCCTTGGTTGTGTACCTCTTATCATCTCCATTCTTTTGACCGATCATATGCTTCCACTTGGTTGTTTACCATTTTGAGGAACAACTACGACGAATGGTCGTGTTAGCCAACCTCTTCCTAGAAATCACCATTTTTGAGAAGTTCCAGCTTACCCGGAACCAGTTGCTACCCTAAACACCACTCGTTCCTTAAAAAACGAGTCTTCTTTCAACCCTTTTCAGACTCATTAAATATGAAAAGATTGGCCTTTCCAGCTCATTAAAGTAATTGGAAGTGCCATCCCTCCTGTATATTTTAATCTTTTTTGTACCTGAGGGATTATCTCACGAAAAAGTTTGAGCGCTTGTCTTTTTTGGCTCGTTAAAGTGATCGAAAAGTCATCCCTTCTGTATTATTTTAATCTTTTTCAGACTTAAGGGATTATCCTACGAAAAAGAACTACTGGAGTTTCCTTTTCGTCCCTTTTCAAACTCTCTAAACATGAAAAGGACCGAGTTATCCTTATCTTTAAACTCGTTAAAACAATAGCGACAAAATCATCCAGATGAGACAGAGTTTCCTTTTCGTCCCTTTTCAAACTCTCTAAACATGAAAAGTACTGAGTTATCTTTGTCGTTAAACTCGTTAAAACAATAGCAACAAACTTGTCCACCTAGACAAGAACAAGTTTCTCTATCACTAGAATCGATAAAACATAGTGATAGATTTGCCCGAAGGGCAAATTATAGAACAAGAATATGTTATCCTCCTTAAGCTTGACAAAAATAAAGAGGTATTGGTCAGCAATGACTGGGGAAAAAGGGAAGAAAACTTGAAAACTTTATAGTAGCAAGTCACTCTTGAACATGACACTTTCACTCCATCACCATGATTGAGTCGGGTTGGGTTATTCCGTTCACTGTTCACTTCACCATTGGTCTTTCACACCATCCATTTTTGGGGTTAACGCTACCAATCCATCTTAGTGTCACCGATATGTTCAAGAGAAGTCATTCAGTTGAGAATTAACCATCCAGTTAATGCCTCATCCACTGCAATACCTTCAACCTCCATTTTTCATGACCACCATTCCTGAACCTTGTGTCGCCAGATCGTTTTCACCTCCAGAAAATCATTTGCTTCGTTTTGTGTCGTAGGCCCTCCTACGACGAGTCACTTCTTGTCGACATCAGCTCATTATCCAAGAAGTTGACTTAGAAACAACCTTTCCAGTACTTTGAAGCTTGCATGCCTCAATGGCAAGTTTCTCACTTCCGGCGACAGGTTGGCATCAATGGCCTTCGACTGAAAGATTTTGTGTGGTGTTCGACATCAGATCATATATTCACACCACGTGAATTGTACTGTAGTACCTTGAGGGTCATCATCATTATCAGTGATTCCTCTCACATCTGTTAACAGCTCACATTATTGGCTGGTAATCAGGTGATGTCTTTCCAGGTTGGACTTCATCACATCTTTTCACATGGATCGACTTGTACATCGAGCGAAGATTGAACAAGTTGGAAGACCCCGGATCTAATTTCATCCATCCGTGCTACGATATATTCAGGGATATAAAGACATCAAATGTACATAGAAGCTACACAGATTGTCATCCAATCTAGGGAGGATGAATCTACATATGAATAATCACCAGTCTGCAACTACAGACAATTATCTATTCTATGTACATGAAATGAATTTATAAAGCTGAGCATGGGAATGCCCACCTAAGCTGGATCATGAAAAATTATATTATGATGATGTATTGTATTGTATCTTATACGGGTCACCTTCCAGTTTCGAAACCTCGGATCCTCATGATAAAGCATTTCACCCGACATCAAAGATTTACGACTTCATGCTTTAGGGGGAAATTTTTATAGACATATTTGGGCACTTCAACCCCAGTCTTATATGTCGATAAACTAGGGCTCTTTAACCCCTAAAATATTTGTTTCATACCCTAAAAGAACATGGTCATCTGATTACATCATTCCCCAAAAGTTCCACCTGAAAAACCATCCAGAATTGGCCTAAAATGGACCATACTAACTACTCCACTGTCAGGGTGTGAACCATATTGACTTCTACACTAGCCAAGTGCGATGCATACTAATGAGGCCTTCTATAGGGTGTGATGAGCGAGGATGGACAAATGTCCGAGATAGTTTGCTAAGTGGATGCTCATAGAATCTTCTAGAAACTTCCCCTCTGACACTTGCCTCTCTGCATTCGCCCCAAAGATGAGTAAGAGATCTAAACTTCATTTATCTCCCCTCTTGTGGAACCAAATGTAACAAGTGGAATGACATTAATCAAACCCCAAAGATGACTCACACCCTTGCACACATCTATAAATGGATCCCCCATCTAAGAGATCCAAAGGCTGGAATATTGTGAATTGCAAGTAAATGCTGATAGTTTAAGGAAAGAGCATTGTATTATTGGTGTGATCTTGCTATTTCATTAGGTGAAGAGGGCTTCATGCTGGGAGGATGATGCTGGATCAGACAACTGGGTTGTAATTCTCCCTTCTATTTAATAAAGTTCTTCGATTTTTCTTCCATATAATTGTATAGTTATGAATGTTATTATTTGTGAATGCCATTGTATGTTCATTATATTTTTGATTTCGTAATGATTATGATATAATAGATCAAGATGCTTTGACAATTCTTTGTTACTTTGTTTCTATAAGTACTCTCCAAGTGGGATAAGTATGGAGAGGAGTTGCAAGTTCTGTCAAGGGAGAGAGAGATCAAGCAAGGATTTAAGCAGAAGATCCAGGTTGGTTCCTTTGTCTCTCTCTTATCTATTATACATAGAAGAAATCATGAATCGCTTTAAACTGTTGTTTCTTGGATAGCTGCCAAACCTAGAGGGCTTGTCAATCGAAAAGACGCTAGTTTTCCCAGAAACATCTGGGTTTACAACATCATTGATTACTACCTTAGAGTGATAAGTCTGGATTGTTTCTCGGAATATTGTTTTTCCCATATTCTTCACCCATCGTAGGTTTAGCTCTCATAGTCACGATCGCATTGTGATTTTTTACCTGTACAGTCGCGATGGAAAAACATTTCTTCATTGTTTGGTCACACTGAAATCATCACTACTTTTTCTATACAAAGTAGTGAAGATGACCCCGACCATTGCAGGTTTAGGTATGAAAAGTAGAGATGATAACCCAATCATCACGAGTTTAGGTATATAATGTAGCGATGATCCTTGAATGTGATCATTTTTAAGGTTTCTTCCTTAGAATCCAGTGTGTCTTGGCCCCTAAGGTCTTTTCCTATCCTGTATTCCTAGATTTGTCAATTTTTTATTGATTGTCTTGATTAATTTGCAAAATTTTTCTCATTGGCTTTGAAGTGAAATCTAATTGAATTCTAGGGTTTCTCGTCAAGCGGTGATCAATTGCTTCTTGTTCGTGTCATTGAGATGTTTTTTTGTTGACTGATAGAGTGTTGTTTTATGTGGAAATCATTGGAAACATAGTTTTGCATTGTTTTCACTTGTATTTCGAAATTCACTTTTCATGAAAAGGCATTAGATTAGTTGCATTGAAAACTTATTTTCTGAGATTCATCATTGAAAATAGATCACATTTTTCAGTGTTTGAAAGCTAAAAGTCGTATTAGGTGCACCAAATCATTCAAAACAAAAATAAAAGCATAATTCATATAAGTGCATCTTTGTAAAGTAAAACCATTTTTATCTTAACAAAGTTGCATTTAGGATAGTGAAAAGTGAAATTCATTTTTACTTTTGTGGTATTGCATTTAGAAGACAAAAATGAAAGTTAGTGGAAGGAATTTTCGCATGATGCATTATTGATTGAAATTTCTTCCCTTAATTAGTCTACCTTTCATTGAAACGAAAGTTTTTCTTTTTCTCATATAGTTGCATAATAGGTGTTCCGGTGACATCATTTTTAGCCTTAAAACTGAAACATAGTTAAGATAAATGTTAAAATTTAATCAATTAAGCTAAGGAGCATTTGAAACATTAATGCTCATACTTAGTGGTCTAGGCAAGAGATGTGTTATGGTGTCTATAAAACTCAGTAGTTGTCGTTCGCAATACTATTGCATTGCAGAGTGCTAGAATGAACTTGTGCTCCCTGTATCATCTATTATATAAAGGGAGACCCTCACAGGCTGCAAACCCTTATCCATAGGAAGCTGATTCTACCACCCTGTAAATGTGGTACACCGAAAACAACATTCGGGGAGATTGCTTGCACGTACGTCAAGTCCTTAGTAAATTTATTTGCTAAGGTGTATATTGCAGTTCATGGTTACTTGGTAATCCCTTTTGCCTAGAGTATCCTGAGTAGTCATTTTGATATTTTCTAACTCCTTAAACTTGAAAATATCATCGAGTACTTGTCCTTTCAAGCTCGCTAAACCAACTCAAGCGACTACAGTCACTTTTTCATCTTTTTCTCGACTCTTAAAACATTAAAAGGAAAAAAATTTGTTTCAAATTCTAAACTTAATTGACCGCGGAACAACATCCTTCCTGTGGAAATACTCCTTAATAGATCCTAGGTTGATACTAATGGGAACATTTCGTGAGTTTACCAATAAATGAAACCCCTTTGATGGGAGTCCTAGTCCTTTTCCTTCTTTTGGAAATGTTGGTGCTCCTTATATGGAAACGTTGTCCCTTCCTGGATTGACCATTGGTCTACGAGTTTGGTTGTTTTTTACCTTCGTGGTTCTAAGTACCCAAACTGATTTTCAACCGAGTTCTCCTCCACCTAAACAACATCAACCTTATGTTGATCCTAAACTTGACCCCTTGCCTTATTCACCTATTTCTTCACCTCGTTCTTCCTCTTCGTCTGGCAAAAGTCTAGATTCTGGTAACCAAGAATCTAAGAATAAGAAGAAGAAGTAAAATGAGCCCCGGAAGAAAAAGGAAACAAAACAACTATTGTTACCGATGCAACTAATGAAGAAACATCTTCCAATGCGCCCCGGAAAGGAAAATTCCCTTACATGTTATGTAAATGTGACCACCTTCTTCGGAATTGTCCTGGTATTCCCAAGGTCTTAGAAGTGTGGTCTATAGGTTCACCCTGACGTTTGTCATTACCCTCTGGTGATCATGCTGGTGATAAAACTTCAACTAGTGATAATAAGGTCCATGGGAAAAAGGGAAAACTCAAATTTCCCTGTAAGTTGTGTGAAGGTAATCATCCCATTCACCTTTATCCTCTTATGGATGAAGCTTCCTAAGAGTAGGAAAATATTATTGCTTCCCAGCCTCATCCTCCGGTTGGTTATCAAGATATTTCCCCTGATCCTCTTCAATTTGATCAAGTGATTGATCGAAATTCATCTTTGGTCAACCCCACTCTCTCTCAAATTGAGTCTCGTGAGTCCGTTCTCGACCAACCATTAGTTGAGAAAATAGTAGACTTGGCTCCAGCTTCAGGTAACCGTCCCTTTCCGGTAGAGAGTGAACTTCATACTACTCAGGTTCTTCTAGTTTCTTTGATTTCTATTGAACTGGAGGGAAATCCTCCCATTCCTGAGGTTCATGGGTGCAGTTCTCTTATTCCCATAGAGCAAGAGAGCAGATCTCACATTCCTATGACACCCCCTTTGAGTAGTTTAGTCACTTCTTTTGATTGGAGTCGACTGGAAGGATATCTCCTTCCATCTTATGTTCCTTTCCAGATTAGAGTACAGGCTTACCATATGGTCATACCTAGAATAGTCATAGATGAGGGTGCATCTGTTAGCACCCTATCCTCAACTACTTGGAAAGCTTTAGTTTCTCTGCAGCTTGTCCCCGTCACCAAGAATATGTTAACTTTTAACAAAGGAACCATTCAACCGTTAGGGATACTTCCTAAATTTCCTATTATTTTGGGAGGAAAGACTATCTATATAGATGTGATGGTTGTCCAAGGCCCTTTAGATTTTAATCTAATCCTTGGACGTGATTATGTTTACATCATGGGAGCTCTTGTCTCTTCCCTCTTTTGAGTGATGTGTTTCCCCCATGAAGGAAGCATTGTGATCATTGATCAGCTTGCATTCATTATTCCTAAGTCAACTCCCAATCAACCATCATCCCTAAATGGTTCTCATATGCAAATGGTATCACCCTCACCACATGTTAATTATGTTGCCACCTGTTCCATGCCCACATCTACTAATCATCTAGTAGGTGATGTAGTACGCCCATGAACTAGGGGAATTGGAGCCCATTTTTTCATTGGATCCCTGGACATGTATCCCTTCCAGAGTGTTGTTCTCCCATCTGATGAGAACCTCTTGGAAGCCATGGCCTCTTTTGGGTTGTGATAAAGGGTATGTAGCAAAGTTCCTTGTCTTATGTCAAACTGATTAAAAAATGAAATAATGGCTATCAGGATAGTTCTTTTCCTATGTTAACCTCATTAAAAAATGAAATAGGTCCCAATGAGGATAGTTCTTTTACTATGTCAACCTCATTAAAAAATGAAATAGGTCCCCATGAGGATTGATCCGAATCGGATCCTAGAACACTCTCTAAGTTTTCATTAACTCTTTCAATTATGCCAAAAAGATTCAAGTCTTAAAAGGATCAAGCTATCAGAAGGAATCCTCATGACAGTTGCAAATTGTGACCAGCACGGAGCAATGAGGACCCTCGGTCAAGCGCACAAACTGAGGGCCCATGGTAATGCACGCTGGGGGAAAACTGGCAAAAGCGGAAGCCGGATCAGAGAACGAGGGTAGATTCTGATACACAATTAGCTCTAACGATACGTGATACGCGATTCTTATATGTGAGGGCAGATTCTAATCGCGTATCGCAGGGCGTCCCCCTCAGTGAAGGAATGCCCCAGACCCAAAAAGGTTATAAAATGCAGAAAAGTATTGGTTTCAGTTCCAACAAAGCAGGATTCCACAAAACCACACAGAATATCAGAAGGGCCTCGAAACGGTAAGAAATTTGAGAGGGGAACCCAATAAGTAAATTGAAACGAGAA
>APFE030097439.1:33946-45754 GCA_000404065.3 Pinus taeda
ACTGATTGTAATGTCGTACCTTCAGAGCCATTTTCATTATTGGTGGTTTCTCTCCTGCCTGTTCACAGTCCACATCAGTGGCCAGTAATTAAGTAGTTTTCTAGCATGTTCGACTTTGACACATTCATTCACATGTTAGAATTCATACTTTGATTAGATTGGGATGGAGTGCAAGACCCTGAGTTTTGTATGATATAACTCAGGTTGCATGGAGTTATGCATTATTCATGATTATACACATGTTCTTCTATATGGATGGTTGTGACCATAGAGTGGGACTTTACATTTATGATGATCCTTCTATATCAGATGGTTGCGACCATACCTTGGATCTTAGATTCACAGATGATCTTTCTCTTTTGGATCGTTGTGCTCATACCATGGATCCTTTCATATAGTCCTTATCATCTGGATGGCTATGTCCATACCATGGATTCATGTTTTGATATCAAATATGTATATGTATATGCATCCTTGATTTGTAGGGCTCCTGAAATTGTTTGTCCTCATCCTTGCAAAAGCTCGTAAAGAATCTTAGCCATCGCTCCTCGTTTTGCCTTCATGCTTTAGGAGGCATCTGTTACATAGTATTTTTTCAAACCTCCTGCACTTCCCTGTGACATACCTCGAAGTTCCTGAAACATGACCATCATGCAATGTACTCATTAATATATGCATTTCAAATCCTTCCTAAGATTTTGATTGGAAAATGCCTTGATCTTCCCCTGAAGGAAATAGCTCTAAAACCCTAATTTGAGAATCATCGCCCTTATGAGAATAAAAACAACGATGATCACATGTTTCATTTTACTTAGCTCATGATGGCATCACTTTGTTCACTTGTATCCTCACTTAGTCACTTGTCCTTCTGGGTTTGGGTAATCCATTTTTCCTCTCATATTGATTATTCCACTTCATCATTATGACCCTTGGTCCTATGTTGAGTCTAATGTTGCCACACGCAAAAGTTGTGTCGCCAATATGTTCAAGAGAAGTCTTATCTGTAGTTTACTACCTATACATTGTCTGACCTTTTGTCACTGTATTAGATCATACTCATTTATTCCGCTTTATTCCTTGTTTCATGTCGATGATGAGGGAATCATTATGACCCTCCTTCGATGAGTCACTTCCTATCGATTTCAGCCCATTATCTAGGAATATGAATTAGAGATTCTCTTTCAGTACCTTAAAGCTTGCATGCCTTAATGGTAAGTTCTTCACATCTAACGATAGGTTTTCGTCATTGGCCTTTAATTGGATGATTCCATGAGTGTTTGAATTCAACTTCATTATCACATTCACTGATTGTAATGTCGTACCTTCAGAGCCATTTTCATTATTGGTGGTTTCTCTCCTGCCTGTTCATAGTCCACATCATTGGCCAGTAATTAGGTAGTTTTCTAGCATGTTCGACTTTGACACATTCCTTCACATGTTAGAATTCATACTTTGATTAGATTGGGATGGAGCACAAGACCCTGAGTTTTGTATGATATAACTCAGGTTGCATGGAGTTATGTATTATTCATGATTATACACATGTTCTTCTATATGGATGGTTGTGACCATACAGTGGGACTTTACATTTATGATGATCCTTCTATATCAGATGGTTGCGACCATACCTTGGATCTTAGATTCACAGATGATCTTTCTCTTTTGGATCGTTGTGCTCATACCATGGATCCTTTCATATAGTCCTTATCATCTGGATGGCTATGTCCATACCATGGATTCATGTTTTGATATCAAATATGTATATGTATATGCATCCTTGATTTGTAGGGCTCCTGAAATTGTTTGTCCTCATCCTTGCAAAAGCTCGTAAAGAATCTTAGCCATCACTCCTCGTTTTGCCTTCATGCTTTAGGAGGCATCTGTTACATAGTATTTTTTCAAACCTCCTGCACTTCCCCGTGACATACCTCGAAGTTCCTGAAACATGACCATCATGCAATGTACTCATTAATATATGCATTTCAAATCCTTCCTAAGATTTTGATTGGAAAATGCCTTGATCTTCCCCTAAAGGAAATAGCTCTAAAACCCTAATTTGAGAATCATCGCCCTTATGAGAATAAAAACAACGATGATCACATGTTTCATTGTACTTAGCTCATGATGGCATCACTTTGTTCACTTGTATCCTCACTTAGTCACTTGTCCTTCTGGGTTTGGGTAATCCATTTTTCCTCTCATATTGATTATTCCACTTCATCATTATGACCCTTGGTCCTATGTTGAGTCTAATGTTGCCACACGCAAAAGTTGTGTCGCCAATATGTTCAAGAGAAGTCTTATCTGTAGTTTACTACCTATACATTGTCTGACCTTTTGTCACTGTACTGGATCATACTCATTTATTCCGCTTTATTCCTTGTTTCATGTCGATGATGAGGGAATCATTATGACCCTCCTTCGATGAGTCACTTCCTATCGATTTCAGCCCATTATCTAGGAATATGAATTAGAGATTCTCTTTCAGTACCTTAAAGCTTGCATACCTTAATGGTAAGTTCTTCACATCTAACGATAGGTTTTCGTCATTGGCCTTTAATTGGATGATTCCATGAGTGTTTGAATTCAAATTCATTATCACATTCACTGATTGTAATGTCGTACCTTCAGAGCCATTTTCATTATTGGTGGTTTCTCTCCTGCCTGTTCACAGTCCACATCATTGGCCAGTAATTAAGTAGTTTTCTAGCATGTTCGACTTTGACACATTCATTCACATGTTAGAATTCATACTTTGATTAGATTGGGATGGAGTGCAAGACCCTGAGTTTTGTATGATATAACTCAGGTTGCATGGAGTTATGCATTATTCATGATTATACACATGTTCTTCTATATGGATGGTTGTGACCATAGAGTGGGACTTTACATTTATGATGATCCTTCTATATCAGATGGTTGCGACCATACCTTGGATCTTAGATTCACAGATGATCTTTCTCTTTTGGATCGTTGTGCTCATACCATGGATCCTTTCATATAGTCCTTATCATCTGGATGGCTATGTCCATACCATGGATTCATGTTTTGATATCAAATATGTATATGTATATGCATCCTTGATTTGTAGGGCTCCTGAAATTGTTTGTCCTCATCCTTGCAAAAGCTCGTAAAGAATCTTAGCCATCGCTCCTCGTTTTGCCTTCATGCTTTAGGAGGCATCTGTTACATAGTATTTTTTCAAACCTCCTGCACTTCCCTGTGACATACCTCGAAGTTCCTGAAACATGACCATCATGCAATGTACTCATTAATATATGCATTTCAAATCCTTCCTAAGATTTTGATTGGAAAATGCCTTGATCTTCCCCTGAAGGAAATAGCTCTAAAACCCTAATTTGAGAATCATCGCCCTTATGAGAATAAAAACAACGATGATCACATGTTTCATTTTACTTAGCTCATGATGGCATCACTTTGTTCACTTGTATCCTCACTTAGTCACTTGTCCTTCTGGGTTTGGGTAATCCATTTTTCCTCTCATATTGATTATTCCACTTCATCATTATGACCCTTGGTCCTATGTTGAGTCTAATGTTGCCACACGCAAAAGTTGTGTCGCCAATATGTTCAAGAGAAGTCTTATCTGTAGTTTACTACCTATACATTGTCTGACCTTTTGTCACTGTATTAGATCATACTCATTTATTCCGCTTTATTCCTTGTTTCATGTCGATGATGAGGGAATCATTATGACCCTCCTTCGATGAGTCACTTCCTATCGATTTCAGCCCATTATCTAGGAATATGAATTAGAGATTCTCTTTCAGTACCTTAAAGCTTGCATGCCTTAATGGTAAGTTCTTCACATCTAACGATAGGTTTTCGTCATTGGCCTTTAATTGGATGATTCCATGAGTGTTTGAATTCAACTTCATTATCACATTCACTGATTGTAATGTCGTACCTTCAGAGCCATTTTCATTATTGGTGGTTTCTCTCCTGCCTGTTCACAGTCCACATCAGTGGCCAGTAATTAAGTAGTTTTCTAGCATGTTCGACTTTGACACATTCATTCACATGTTAGAATTCATACTTTGATTAGATTGGGATGGAGTGCAAGACCCTGAGTTTTGTATGATATAACTCAGGTTGCATGGAGTTATGCATTATTCATGATTATACACATGTTCTTCTATATGGATGGTTGTGACCATAGAGTGGGACTTTACATTTATGATGATCCTTCTATATCAGATGGTTGCGACCATACCTTGGATCTTAGATTCACAGATGATCTTTCTCTTTTGGATCGTTGTGCTCATACCATGGATCCTTTCATATAGTCCTTATCATCTGGATGGCTATGTCCATACCATGGATTCATGTTTTGATATCAAATATGTATATGTATATGCATCCTTGATTTGTAGGGCTCCTGAAATTGTTTGTCGTCATCCTTGCAAAAGCTCGTAAAGAATCTTAGCCATCACTCCTCGTTTTGCCTTCATGCTTTAGGAGGCATTTGTTACATAGTATTTTTTCAAACCTCCTGCACTTCCCCGTGACATACCCCGAAGTTCCTGAAACATGACCATCATGCAATGTACTCATTAATATATGCATTTCAGATCCTTCCTAAGATTTTGATTGGAAAATGCCTTGAGCTTCCCCTGAAGGAAATAGCTCTAAAACCCTAATTTGAGAATCATCACCCTTATGAGAATAAAAACAACGATGATCACATGTTTCATTGTACTTAGCTCATGATAGCATCACTTTGTTGACTTGTATACTCATGATGATCCCAAAAAGGCCATTTTCCCAAAGAGGATGAGAAGCTTCGTGATCTAGAAGCTTCTATAGCAGTAAGCTCGAGGTTTTTTGGCATAGATGAGGTTGAATTCTCCCAACTCGGCCTCTTGGTGTTATCCCTATGAGCTACCTCCTTGATAAGGGCCTACTCTTATCTTTGGAGAGATCCTAACTCCATTTCCCAGCCTATATATTCATCCTCTCCCATTCCCAAATGGTTGGTCTATGTCTATTTTCACCCTCATGCTAAGATTGTGCCTATATGCTACTCATTTGGCTTGGAGAATGAGTGCTTGGAGAGCTTAGCTTGGACTTGGATATTAATTCAAGGAGATTTTATCAACATCAAGGCTTGGTTGTATGCTTCCCCTTATTTTCTACTAATATACAACTACTGGTTCATTTTCCCTAAATGTGTATGCTCAGGTATAATTTAGCTTAACATTCCTTGATTAGTTAAGTAGGTTACTTTTGAATATGACATTTGTATTTGCATGCCTTATTGTGTCTTTATCTCTTGTGCAGGTGCATAAATGCTGAGAGCAACAGGAATGAGCTTGTGACACAAGTGATTCAAGGTCTTCAGCAAAGGATATTGAGATAGCATCAGAATGAGGTAGGCCATCTTCTTCGTCTCTCTTTTCAATTCCAACTTAGGAAAGTGTTTAGTAGATTGTCACTTCAGTTGGTAGACCCACTCATTGGGCTAGAGGGATCGTCTCTGTCCATATAGGGGATTTACCTAGAAAACAGATAGCCATGGAGTATATTTTTCCAAGTCAAAGACCATTTGGCAGGAATCAAATGGGTCGATTGCACCTAGAGAAAAAAGTAAGGTTTTCCGTTGGGTTTGGAACATTTGCAGGACTTCTAGCACTGACATAGACAACGGTGATTGTGCTAACTCATCGACTATGTTGTAGATATGAGTAGCTTACGAGTTGTGTCTTGCGTTTCGTAAGGGTCCTTTGACCATTTTAGGCATGTCTTCTATAGAAGGTTGAGGGATGGTCAATGACCTTATAGGTATTTCCATAGCCAAGGTGGATGGATTGAGATCTAGGGAAGTTTCATAACTTTGATTTCTTGTTTTCAAGAGGATATCTTGCCCTGTCATGAAAATATCATGACTAGGAGTGTTATGGAGATTCCCTCTAGATGGATGAGGTTAGGGAGTTTTTTGTTGGGTGTTAATGACTCCCTGATTGAGGAAGGGGTCTAGCATAACTGTAGCTTGTTGAATGCCTTGCCCCATACTATCTTTTATCCTTTTGAAATCAAGAAGTTGAGTATAGTGGTGGGTATAATTTCCGTACTCGCCATAGATAGCACATGCATGATTAGTATGAAGACTTTTGTTCTTGCCTTGTTTCTCTGAGTTTTTGTTGGTCGTTCCTTGGTTTTGATTCTGGTTGGGATTGTCCCTTCTCAGTGCCCTTGGGGGTTGCTACTGACTACTACCCCCCTGCTCGAGCTCTCCCTTTGGCTTTCTTTGTACTTTTTTACTAGAAACGTTGTAAGGATTAACTAAATTCAGTTGTTTCTCTGATTATTACTATGAAGCGAGAGAAGGTTGCACTTGATTAACCCATGCATTATTTTTTGTTGGTGGGATGTTCTGTTGTTGTAGTGCTGGAAAAGGAGAATATTGGTTTCCTTGTCCCTGGTTAATGTACTAATTAGGGGGAGTGGATGTAATATATGTATTCCTAGAGGAGTATTGCTTACCCTGAGTGGGGAGATATGAACCTCCTTGCGAGGGTTGGTATTGGTTAACACTGTTGGTTGTGTTCTTTGTAGATGCGGGTTGATCATTATATTACCCTGTATGTTGCAATGGTGGTTTGTTGTGGGTAGCATCACATGCTTGGCCATTGAACAAATACATAGGGTTTAGGTAGTTGTTTCTATGGTGATTGTGGGATAGGGACCCAATTAATCCAACAACAACATTGGATGCGCCGGGGATCTCTTTATAAGTTTGCAAGTGTAAGGAATCTGGAAGAATATGATAAATGTACCCAAATTGGGTATAAGCTCTAACTATTGGGATTTACTAATGGATTCTTTCTTAGTTTGCGGGGATGAATTTTCCATGTCCTTAGAGATTTAATATGTGAGGGATCTCGAGAATATGTCCAAGAGGACTTTATCTTCAAACTGGGTTTTGTATAGGCTATGACATATTCATCATTCATGGAGATGGTCTGAGATATGAGTAGTGGGTGCTTGTTTGAAGTTGGTGAGGAGTTCCAGACCCAAATCATGGCGGACCAGGAGCTAGAAGAAGGTGAGGAAAGAAGTAGTGAATGAACTAAAGATCCCATGTGACATAAAGGCCTGGCCAACATACAAGTTTGTGGCATGCTTAGTTAGGGTGCGTTGAATTAGTCATATTCTAATAGTATTCTTTATGATACTATTAGATGAACTTCACACATGAAATGTCATGACATGGTTGCCTAGGTATTCACCCTGTTTTCCCTCGAATTTTGGAATGTCTGAAGGGAGCTTGGTGGGCATAGCTAGCCAATTTTGGCCATGGTCGAGCGGGTCATTGGTTAGCTTACTTAAATCTAGTAGGTTTAGCGAAGCTAAGAACGTGATTTGTGCATTACTTTCCATCTTAAAATGATTTTGTACAACTATATGCAACGTAGTCCTCTATGGGGATGTCATGGGAGAGTTACCTTGATGGGTATCTCAGGGACTGTCCGGAGGAGAGATGTGTGCGCTCCCAAAGGGGGTAGCGTGTGGGGATCCTTCTGGAGTGGTGAAGGGTGTACTTTGTCAAGGATGAGTTTGAGAAAAGATGCACCAATAAAGGAAGACCCAATAATGATGGTTGAGTTACATCCTCTCTGCCAAAATGATGGGAGTCCTGGCAAACCTCTCAATAATGGGGGAAGGTTCAAAAAATGTCTAGATCAACTGGGAGTCGCGGGGTCCCCTATTGTGTCAATTTAGAGTGTGTGATACTTTTTGTATGGTGAGAGAAGGAGATAAATGTTAATGCAATTGGGTCACATACATAAAACAAAGCGAAAATATAAATGGTTTATTTTCCTTTAATTTAAACTATGTGATCAAGGAAATAAGAAAAAGGTTTTTGTTTGTTGCATACAATAAAAATCCCTATGTATACTTAATCACCTTGTCCACTCTTAAATTAACTGGGCCTTATGAAGATGTCTTATGATGGGTCCTGGGGAAACATCCCAAAATAACTTGCAATGCCTTCCAACAACTGAAGAATCAACCAAGGTAATGGTAATGAGACTCAAGTGTTTCCTGCAACATCGCCTATAGGGAAAGGATGCCCTTGATTTGGTAACTAAGTACCTTCTTCCCACATGAGTATTCAAGTCTTTAACTTCTTGGTAGTTATTTACCAGTACTGAGCACTAGATGGGTCAGGTAGCCCCAAAGAGTACCGCACACACTGGACGTAAGCCAAACCCCCTCTAAATCAAGTCTCTGCCATGCTGGGGTATTCTTTTCTGTGGAATGATTGAAGGATTTTAAGCTCCCTAAATTGTCAAAAACTATATTTCAATGGTGTAACATGACCATGACAGCTTATGGGATGCCTACCCCGAATGGTCCTAACCTGAACTATATATTTTTTGGTTTCCCCTGTGGGGAAATTTAATTGGTTCAAGTTATGGTTATTTTTAAGGAGTCTTAATTCACTTATGGAGTGATTTTTGTAAGCCAAAATAGACTAAGTACCCAAAGCTCCAGAAACTAGATACTCCCTGAGTATAAAGCATATGAAGGATTAATCTGTGATGTAAGTGAACATACGAAGTGTGATAATATGTGGATATGTGATGATCCTTTTCAATATCCTTGTAATTATGCCAAGTGTTGATTGTTCATTGCATGGAAAAAAGAAATGTATTTGTGGATAATGGGCCACTTACTTTTTTCCTATTACACTATGTGGAGTTTAATAAGGGAGATGGAAATTCAAATGTTTTCGAGAAGGTTTTCATATGCAATCCCAGTTTCATCTAAGATACGCAAGGGAAGCGGATATTACTTACTTTATCTAGTAACATTTTCTCCTAGTCCCAAAAAAATGCTTTGGTTAGTAGTAAGATTCGTGGATAACGGGCCACTTACTTCTTCACTAATTAAGCTATGTGATTTGCAAAAAATTTAAGAAAAATAGTTTGAAAGATATATGTGGAATTTGGCCACTTACTATTCTCCCTAATTAAGCTACATGGGTATTTGCAAATACATAATGAAAAATAATCTAATTACTTCACCAATTATGCTTCGTAAAGAAACCAAAGGTATTAAACAAAAGATATCCATAGGTGAAGGTAATTCACTAATGGCTTCCAATTACCTAAGAAAAGAGAAAAAATACAAGTATTTTTGTGCTTCCCATTGACCGCACAATTTTTGCAATCACAGACATGCGCTTGCATCTGTCAAAGAAAAAGGTGCATAAGCCATGTCTGTCAGAGAAAAAGGCACGCGGGCGATAAAGAACGAAATTTTTTTCACTTCCACGGGCTCAAAACAAGTCCTAAGGGTCTGTTCAAAATCCAGAGAGGTGAAGAGAACCTTGTAGCATGGTTGTGCAGAGAGGAGGTCCTGCAAAAAAAATCTCTAGATTAATGAAAACATAGTAGTATGGTTGCCATTCCTATTGTAGTTTTTTTGGAGCAAAAGTGTACCAAAATATACCCCCTTAGTAGTGAATTGTTCCTTGCAAAGGATCATAGTCAAAATTGGTGTTGTTATGGATCCACTTAAATAAGCACAACATTGTAAATACTGGAAACAATGCATACATAAACATAGACTAAACAAATAAGTACATAAACAAAACAATGCTCAAATGGAGCAAAAACATCAATAATATATGGAAAAATCTCCCTTTATTGATTGCTGGTGGTAAAGGTTGAATACAATTGATGAATCTTAGACACTTGAAGAGAATTATTTGATCTATGGAGCTCAAAAATCCTTAGCAAGGGGGTTTCTTTCCTCAATATATTTGCAAGTTTCTCCTCTCTCAAAGAAGTTTGAAGACTATCCAATGGTTGATTCCTCTTCTCTCACTAAGATGATGGGTTTCTTAGAAGAAATATGACCAAAATTCTAGTGGCCTTCACTTCTTTGGCTTCAACAATACAATGGTGGTTTTCTCAAACAACAATTTCGCCAGCATAACAATGTCTCATGTTTTGGTTCTCCCATGGCCTATTTATATAGAAAAATTTTGAATCCTTCTTCCCTCTCTTGGTACATGTATGATAAATATACATGAGTAGGACAAGATGATTCCATTGAGGGATACATATCTCCAAGGTCACTCGAATTCGGTTGTACAAGATTGAACTTAGGTCAGAAAATCAGCCCCAAGTGTGTAAAGTGGTCTTGGATTGCTGAGTCATATTTTTCTACAACCATGCGACTTTTGGAGGTTATTCTACATGCACACATTTATCGAAGAAATAGACGCACGACCTTAATTATTTTTCCTTTATAAAATTTTGACGTTTGGAGAAATTTGAGTCTTTAAACTGCATAATTTATTCTGCTGGAAAATGTCCACCTATGCATTCTATTGGACACTTTTACTATCTTCTGGATCGTACTGATAGGTGTACGATTTTTTAGTTTTAAGAGGTAGCCTAAATACCATACTTCCCTAAAGCTAAGAATCAGGTCACAGCCCTTGGTCCTATGCAAATAAATCTGGGAGGGACTAAGGCAAAAGGAGCCAAGACAAAAGCGTAAATTCATGATAAATCATGTTTTAGAGGAGCACTGATAGCATTGACCCAAGAATAATTGGCGCAGTTATACAACAAAAACAAGGCCAAAGGAGAAAAACGTAAGGAGTTAAAGAGTATCAGTGACAAAATAAGGTCAAAACAATGCAAAAACTTCTTCGTGTCAACAGATGTATGGGTCGGCAACTGTGGAATTGCAGAAAAGAGGGAAATGAAAATTTCAAATGGATAGTCAACAAGTCTCTCCAAAAATAACTATAGCCACTCTAGTTTTAAAGGTAGAGGATCGACAATATTGAACCAATTTACAGATTTATATGCTAAGGATTTTCCAACACAATTGAAGAATAACGAAGGAGCAGTTGCAAAGGGACCTGTTATGATAGTAGAAATGCTACAACTTTGGTTAGGGACCTGTTCTACTTTCAAGGGAAGCAGTTGACCAGATATTTATTTTTCCTGAATGCAAGTATATTTTCCTATATTTTCTCTAGGACATACATAATATTTTTAAGCTTATCTTTCCATACATGAACTTGAGATGTATTTAAAATATCTTTGTTTCTGTAATTATGTAATGACTATGATGTTGCAAAATTGTTAGGTAAAGCACTATATAAACAGTTTATGAATATGTAGACAATGTTGGAACTTATATGAAGAAAAGGGCTTTGCATTGATGTAAGTTGTGGATTTGACTCAAAGTGATCAATGTCCAAAAATACAAAGAGTTTTGTTCCAAGATTCTCGTGTCAAACAATTGGTGATGTCCTTTCTTATGTTAAATTGTTTCTTCTCTCAATTTCCATATGTTTTTCCCTCTTTATTGTTGCAAGAAGATTAAGGGCTGAAATTGTTAGAAATATCCATGTTTTCTTGTTGATGTTAAATATAGAATTCATCTCATTATGCTTTATATTTAATTGAAATTAAATCATATTCATCCTATTCACCCCACATACATTTTATAAGATCCAAAATTTTTCCTATCCTTCCCTGTTATAGTTACTCTGTCATTTTTTGATTGATTACCCAAAAGTGTAGGTTTTAACCTTGTACAAAAATTACCTGCATATGAATTCTAAAACACAAAAAATAAACAATGTGAGAGCATAACACGTAAGACACATATACACAAATATTTTCCCCTAGATCCCAAAACTACCAGCTTGATTTTTCATTATGTTCCTTTCAACGTTACAATACATATTTATACATTCTGAAGCATCCAATACCATGGACCGAAAACAATCACGTCCAAAACCATGGACTA
>APFE030097439.1:46966-71628 GCA_000404065.3 Pinus taeda
GAATATCCAACACTTTGTCCAATCCTGGTCTTCCTTGGTAGCACAAACCATAATCACTAGTGCCACGCAAATACGTGAAAACCCGCTTCACTGTTGTCCAGTGCTCCTTCCCTGGTTTTGACATAAACCTACTCAATACTCCCACTGGATGTGCAATGTCTGGTCTAGTATAGGCCATCGCATACATAAAGCTACCGACTGCACTTGCATATGGAACACGAGACATGTCCTCTTCCTCTTCTTGTGTCTTGGGACATTGTTCAGTAAATAACTTTACACCTACAGGAATAGGAACCTTCACTGGTTTACTATCCTGCATATTAAACCTCTACAATATTGTCTCAACATACTTCCTCTGGTTTAATCAAAGCTTCCTCTTTGTTCGATCACTTTTAATTTCCATGCCCAAAATACAGTTTGCAGCACTAAGATCTTTCATGTTGAATTTGGAGGACAAATGGGTCTTCAAATCCTGGATAATTTCTTTGTCATTTCTAGCCAACAACATATCATTCACATACAAGACCAAATAAATAACACGATCACCAATTAATTTAAAATACACAAAGTGATCTGCTTTGCTTCTGCTGAAGCCAAGTCCCCGTATAAATGTATCAAATTTCCAATACCACATCCTTGGCGACTGTTTTAACCCATACAAAGACTTATTTAACTTGCATAGCAGTGCTTTCTTACCCTTCACTGCAAAGCCTTTAGGTTGCTTCATGTAGATCTCCTCTTCTAGATCCCCGTGAAGAAATGATGTCTTCACATTCATATATTCTACCTTAAAATCAAAAGCAACAACAACAGATAAAATTAATCTAATAGAAGTTATCTTGGCAACAGGAGAAAAAATATCACCAAAATCAATTCCCGACACCTGGGAATAACCTTTTGCTACCAACTAAGCTTTGTATTTCTCCACCTTTCATTCTGCATTTGTCTTCTTCTTGAACACCCATTTTCTACCAATGGATTTCCTTCCAGCTGGCAACTCCACCAGATCCCAAGCCTCATTTTTGTGCAAAGATGTCATTTCATCAACCATGGCCTCTTTCTAGAGTTTTCCATCCTCTGAATCTACTACTTCTTTCATAGTTCTGGGATCATCATCAGTAATAGATAAAGAAAAATTTGAATAGAAGGAAGATGGACTATACCTTTCTGGTTGCCTTCTTTCTCGAATTGATCTTCTTACACCCGAAGTGTGGTTCTTCATCTTCTGATTCCTCCTCTATTGTAGAGTTTGATTCTTCCTCCTTTAGCTCAAACTCTATCTTCTCAGGTTCCTTTGGTTGGACTTCATGTTTAATAACATCTTTCACCTCTCTCAACACCACATCTTGGTTGTACACAACTTTCCTTGTCGTTGGGTTCCAAAGCTTATAACCCTTTCAACCATCCTTATACCCAATAAAGATGCACTTTTCAGATTTACTATCCAACTTGGTTCATTTCTCCTTTGGAACATGTACATATGCATCACATCCAAATACCCTCAGATGTGAAAGAGAGGGTTTCTTACCAGTCCATACCTCTTGTGGAGTCTTATCCTCCAACGCTGATGAAGTTGATCTGTTGACCAAGTAACATGTTGTCTCCACTGCCTCTGCCCAGAATTCTTTTCCTAACCCGACACCACTGAGCATGCTTCTTGCCATTTACATCAACGTCTTGTTCATTCATTTTGCAACTCCATTTTGCTGAGGTGTATATGGAGTAGTCTTCTGTTGTGCTATACCACACTTCTTACAGAATTCTTCAAATTCCTTACTGCAAAACTCTCCACCGTTATCTATCCTCACCTCCTTTATCTTCTTCTTTGTCTAGTTTTCCACCAAAGCCTTAAATTCTTTAAACCTATCAAAGACTTCAGATTTTTCTTATGCAAATATATCCATGTATTCCTTGAGAAGTCATCTATAAATGATACAGAGTACACAAACTTACCCAGTGATGGAACCTTCACAGGTCCAAACACATCATTGTGCATAAGCTCTAATATTTGTTTCGCCCTCTTACCACCAAAGGGGAAACTCACCCGATTCTGCTTCCCAAATACACAATTTTCATAGAAATCAAAATCCAGAGAGTTATTACTCATACCTTCTATCATACCTTTACCATGAAGTATTTGAAGGCTCTTCTCTCCAATATGTCCAAGCCTTTGATGCCACAACATGGTATTCTCTCCAGATACCACTAGATTTTTGCTCCACTTTTAGGAACCACAGAACAGTTGCGCCCATCAACAACAGTGCTACCTTGCAGCTTTTATAGAGTTCCAGTCCAAACTCCCCGCATTAGTACCAGTTCTCCCCAAACTATCTTGTAGGTATCCTTTTCGAACACTGTTTTTACACCTGCATCATCCAGCTTGCTTACAGAAATCATATTTCTAGCTAATGCAGGAATATGTAGAACACCCGGAAGTGTTCTAACCCTTACCTTGCAAGTTCAAATTTACTTTTCCGCGACCAACAATTCTAGCCTTCTTGTCATCCCCCAAGAAAACATCACCACCATCATATTTCTCATATTTGTAGAACCAATCTCTATGAGGAGTGAAGTGAAACGATGCACCTGAGTCAATCAACCATGCCTCATGATCTACATGTGTACTTGAAGAATCCAATTACACATCCCCACCTTCATCTAAGGTTGTTTTCGCCTCTATAGAAGGAGCATCATCAAATCCCTTTCCTTTGTTATGAGCTTTAGATTTACAGTCCCTTTTGTAGTTCCCTTCCTTTCTACATTTCCAGCACCCTACCTTACAGGTTTTCCTCTAGATTTAGATCTCCCACTCGATGACTTATTTTTGTTTCTGTTCTAGGACCGTCCTCGTACAGACAAGGCATCACCATTCTGGCTCTCCATATTTTTCCATCTCATCTCCTCCGTCAGAAAGGATGAGACTATTTCATCAAACTGCAAGGAAGTTGCATTGCTACCTATTGCAATAACTACACTATCCCACGAATCTCGTAGTGAACAAAACAAGCTAATGAACTTATCTTTATCTGAAATTTTGATATCAATAGACAATAATTACTTACCATAGTATTAATTGCATTCATATGCTCTGTCACCGAATCTCCATCTTTCATCCTCAGGTTATGCAGCTTTTTCTGCATGAACAGTTTATTCAACAGAGACTTAGATTGGTACAAAGTCCCTAACTTGTCCCACAAAGCCTTCGTCGTAGCTCCCCCTGATACATTCAAAAATATTGAATCTGAGACACATAATCGTATTGTGCTCTTTGCCTTTTGATCCAACTTCTTCCCTTCTTCATCGGACACTCTCGTTGGTTTAGTACCCGGATCTACCGCGATCCACTGATCTTTATCCACCAAAAGATCCTCCATCTTGAGTTTTCTCAACTCAAAACTCTGACCATTAAATTTATCTATCTCTATCTTTCCACTGCCCACCATCTTTTTCTACCACTAGAATTGATATCGCAGATCTCCAACTGAACAGGGTCTTCCAAAGGTCCGAGCGAAACCCCTCAACAACAAAGGCATCCCCTTGAAGCCAAAACAGCTCTGATACCAAATGTAGGTTTTAACCCTATATAGAAATTACCTCAATATGAATTCTAAAACACAGAAAATAAACAATGCGAGAGCATAATACATAAAACACATATACACAGAGATTTCCCCTGGATCCCAAAACCGGGACTACCAACTTGATTTTTCATTATGATCCTTTTAATGTTATAATACATACTTATACATGCCAAAGCATCCAAAACCATGGACCGAAAACCATTGCATCCAAAACCATAGACTGAAAACCATCGCATCCAAAACCATGGACCGAAAACCATCATGTCCAAAACCATGTGTGAAAATCATGCACAAAACCATAGGTAGGTTCGCCCAACCTAACATAGGGTCCAAACCAAAATATTTTGGGGCGCTGCCCCAAACCCCATAGTGTGGGGTTACCTGCACCCCTCAAACCCCCTGTGACTCCCCCTACTATGCAATCAGCACAACAAAGGGGGGGCTCCGCCCCCCTTCTAACCCCCCGATTAACTACGTGGGCTTGTCGTGGAAAGAATATAACACAACCCAACAAAAGGTTCATGACTCCTTGCAAAAAAATGGACTTTTCTTACATCTTTCAACCAAAATTTTGAAAAAACCCATCTCAAACTCAAATAGCTAGCCTAAAATATGAAACAAAAATCTAAATCATATAGAGAGATCCCTCTCTAAAGATGGAAAGGCTAGATCCCAATTTTAAAAGTGTTTTTTTGGTTACCTCGAGGTTTCTCTCCTTAGCATAGGAACTTATGGAGTGATAACACCATGTGAAAAGACCATCAATGGAAAAGAAGCAACAAACTTGTTCTTCACATAGTTATATATGCACTTTGGGATACCTCAGGGGAATATGGACATGATGTTGAAGAGATCTACAACATTCCATCCACAAAAAAATGGGCAGAAAGAAGTAGCCAACAGGAATTTGGTGCAACTTCTAAAAGAATACAACTAGAAGCAGCTGAAGACATGGGATGAAAAATCTAGTATATATAAAATGTTCTGACAATCTACTAGTCTACACTTCTATAGGAAAGTCCCCATTTGAAACTTGTTTTGTATATTTCCCGCCTTCACCTTTGGATACTACATATCGGTAGTAAGAAGGAGTAAGGTAAGATCTTATAGGAGATTCTTTGAGGACTAAAAATTTTATAGAGAAGATCAGGAAGATCCATCTATAAGTATAAGACACACTGCAGACATTGCAAAAGAAGTATAAGGCCAGGCATGATCAACCAAAATAGCTAAATCATTCAAGTTGGGACATAGAGTATGGCTACAGTTGAATAAGGAGAGGATGCAGGGGTCTAGTAAGAAAATCAAGGCTCTAAGGTATGGTCCATTTGAGATACAAGAAAATGTGGGTAATAATTCCTATCAACTTAGTCTACCACCATATATGTGCATTTATTCAGTTGTGAACATAAATAATTTGAAACTCTATGAGCCTTCCATGCTAGACAAGGAAGAGGAATAAGTCCTACCTTCTGTGGAGAATTTTGCACCCGACGCTGAGGACGAGTTGATAGAAGATAAAGTTTCTCAGAAGAGATCAAGAACTAAAAGACAGGGTGGCATGACCTTTATAAAATTGGGTTGAAGGGACAACTTTCAAGCAAAGCTAAATGATACACGAGAGAGAAGCTTAAGGAAAATTTTCCTCACCTCATTCAGTAGAAGCTTTTTGGGACTAAAAGCCTCACAAAATGGGGAGGTGTGATCTGATTGGATAATTTTATTTTTTTTCATCCACCTCCATGCATTTGGAGTAGAAAAAGTGAAGGAATTAGCTCGCATTACCATTTTTACCGGCGGGACCGAGTTTGGCGAAACGAGGTTTGAAACTTTCGGGAGAATTTTGAGGCATCTAATTATGTTTTTTCGGGGTAAAATTTTGTCTCTTTAGAGCCACAACATTTCATATTATTCTACACACATATATCTTTCAAATAGTTCAAGAAGTGTGTCAATTGGGTTCCATATGTAAACATTATGCCACTTAGAAGTTGACCTTCATGTTTTCACACCTATAGTTCAGTAGGATCCCGCGTTAGCCCCCATTATTCATGGAAAATAGGTTATCCATGTGTTTGTGATGTAAAATACTCTAGAAGAGTCTATTTTTTAACTCTAGTTAAGAGTTGATGTAGTCAAACTTAACCATTAGTAGGCTATCGGGCTATGTTATAACTGGGCCACTAGGAGGAAGAGGCATTCCATTCTTTCAAGAGAATTTGGTTCCATAGTTGAGAAAATATAGCTAGGAGAGATATGAGGTAGAGTACATAGAGAGGTTTTGTGCACTGTAGCAGCCCACGGGCATTACTTCTTTGTACCTACAACCATATTTCCAGACAGAGAAAGAGAACGAAGAAGTCTCACCTTCTAGCTGGGTTTTCTTCCGAAAGGGCTTCCTAGAGAATATTTTGTATCTTATGTGTGTTTGTGAGCTTATTGTGTCATTATCAAATTTTCTGCATAATTTCCGTTTACATGCATGTACTAATTACAATAAACTCTACAGATCTAGAAATTAAATAAAAGTGTAATAGTGTAGAATTTCAAATTTTTAATATAATATTGTCAGATTTGTTGTGACAAAATGTCCAGTGGAATATCCATAGCAGATTATGGATAAACATGAAAGAGAAAATCTTTTTTTATCAAAACTCAAACAATTACAATAATTGGGTTCATAGGATGTGTTTTTTAACAATTTATATGTGTTAGTTACTCACATTCCTAAATGACTAGATGATTATCTCTGAAAAATATCCATAGTAGGATCAAATGAAACATAAGTAAATAATTTAAAATGGTAGGGATATATGACATACAAAACTCCAAACTAATGGCTAGAATCATTGAAGAAAACCAGACGTGCTTGCAACGAGTCAATTGGTCCCACTGTAAGGAAACAATCTCAAAGTGTATTCCTTGTAATCCAAGCATTCAAACTTTTACGAAGGGGATGAAAAATTTAGTGCTTTAGATGTCATGATCCCAACTAGAGGCTAGGCCTCAAATGTAAGGAACAAAAATTCTATCTATGTGAAGTAAATAGTGATAGTGAAAAGGAGATAAATAATTTGTCTCCATCTAACACAAATTCAGAAAATTAAATAAAGATTACAAAATTCCTATAGGATATAAATATCAAAATTCCATGCCAATACTCTGAACTATGATATTCAACAACATATATGAACCCCAAACTCTCAAGGTTTCGGTTCACATTAAAAATATAAGAGTAACAGTGCTAATAGCTAGTGGTATTTCTCATAATTTCATCAATACTAAAATATAAAAAAATTGAACATGTTTTCTTATCCCTCTTGCAACGTTCAAATTTCCAGGGAATAAAACTACCATTTTCATAGGGAAATGACATAAGGTTAAAATATCAACTAATCATTACCATTTACAATCCCCCATGTATGCTTTGTAAATTAGGGGAGTAGATATAATATTAGGAGCTTGATGGTTGTTCATGATTGTACAATTAGGTTAAACTCATATAAATAATTCCTAAAGTTCCTTTAAACGAGAAGAAATACAAGCTTATGGAATCAAAATCCCACCTTGCCCTCCACTATCCCAAATAGTCCCATCTAGTAGAATGGAAAACATGATTAAGAAAAGATCCCAAGCTTACTTTTCCACTGTTATCCAATGGTGGTGGCCTCTAATTAAATTGATTTTCCTTAATGTCTTGATAATATTATTGAAAAATATAGTACCATTTTCCAAGACCTACCTTGGAGTCTCTCTCTAGCACAACTCAGAGATCACATCATAGGAAAGTCCATTTTCAACTTTGGTCACACTAATGTTATAGAATTTGACACCTTTTAGCACCACAATTTAAATTAGACACTTCTAGAAGTACCAACAAGTACCTTATTAAGTGTAAGACCTTCTTGAAGATAAAATCTACTTAGGGAAATGAATAATTTAGATTGAGATATCCTTCATCACTAATGCTTCATGGAAAAAGCATTGCAGAGAGGTAAGGCTTGTAATATACCTAAAAGTAGGTTACAATAAAGTGAAACTAAATATGGTGTAATAATAATTTTATGAAGATTATTATGTAATAATGATAAGCCATGCCACTTGCAAGGACCTGATGTATCATCACTACATATATTTATATGCACATTCATTATAATATAAGGCATACAAAGAATTGTGCATATGTGTCTATACACAGACCCAATGTTGGGACCCATTTTTTCCTCTTTTTGTTACATTGCTTCACCATTCTCCATATCCATCCTCCATTTTTTCTCCTTTGATAATGAAAATTGTCATTATGCCTACTAATGATCCAAATCATGATTAGAGGTGAAAATTCATGGATTAGAATCATTTTCATGCTTCGTTGGTTAATTTAGATAGATGTTTAAGTGAAATTTATATCTTGTTGCTAACAAAAAAGTATGGATGCAGTTTAACTAGGGTTTTTGATGTGAAAATATGAACTCCTTAGTATTTGGTAGGTAAAATTAGTAGTTTATCAATTGTACTGGCAGTTCAACACTAGGAAAATATTCAACACTTTTTTCTACACCTAATTTCGTACCCTATTATTCACCAGCGAACATGATCTCATAATTCTGCACTTTTCCCAACAACATTCAATCGTTGTTTAGTACCCTCCTCTAGCTAGTTCAAAACCACACCAGATTTTATAGGAATATGTTTGAATTTGAATGGAATACATTTTATTACAATTGATAATGAAGACCCATCCCCTTGGGAATTGATTCATATGGATTAGAATAGTGTTCCACGAAATCTGGTCTTGTCTTAAATATGACACTACAAAATTGTTTTATACTATTTCTATTCATTCGGTTGCAAACTTATTTTTATAAAGTGACCTATTTAAAAGGGAGTCATCATTAGCTTCATAGTTTAGATAGAAAAGAGAAGAGAGAGGAGTAGTGACAACATTCTTGTCAAAATTCCTATGAACTCTATTTTGATTTGAACAAGCTGGGAACTATGTTATATAAATTTCACTGAAGATTCTTTTAATACAATATATTGGTTGTTATTTTCCACATTGTTGATGTGTTATAACGATTTAGTTTATTGCAGTTAGTTTAGCTTGACTGAAATCATTGGCAAGGTCCCACCATCGATTTCAACCAAGCCTTTTGAAGTTAGTTCTAGGTAGACTTAGTATGCATAGTCAAGCTTAGCACATAGTAATTATATTTATTTATGTATCAATGTTGGTCATTTCTTGTTTCTAGGGATTGAATTATTTTTTTCTGGTATTGTACATTTTTTATTTGATAAGTGAAGTTAGGAAATAAGATTAATTGCATGTTGATTGTTGAAGGTTGGATTTGAATGAAGACTCTGTTTTAATGATGTTTCATTGAAATCCCTTGATTAGAATTTTGAAATCAATTAAATCTATTTGGTTGTTGTTAAATTTGAAATAATTTAGATCTCTTTGGTTACTGTTAGATTTGAAACAAGTTAGATATTAAAATTGGATGCCAATTTCATAGCATTTTATCATTTCGTTTTTAGCAAAGTTGACTTCTTAATTTTATAAGATTTTGTTATTTTTGGTAAAGTAATTTTAATAGGATTCTTTCACTTCATAGTATTTTTATTTTTCAACAAGAGTAATTAAGTGGTTATTTAGACTTAGGAGCTAAAATAGAAATCTGAATTCCAGTTCTTGATATGGTTTGGTACTTTCGTTCTTTACTAAATTGGCATTAAAATTAAATATTGCGTACATGTAGCTTACATAATTGGAATTTGTAGTTAGGTTAGAATTTAAAGTCATAATATTCCCATAGAAAATAGGCCTAAAGAAACCTGCCAAGACAGGTGTTACATTGTAACTCAAAGTTTATGATTCCTTATTGATACTTTAATGAAGGGTGACTAATTAGACATATAAAACCCTAACATTTTTGGCGTCGTTGTCGGGAATTGAGAACAGTCCAGGTAACATTTTTTTTGTAAGACTTTTGATAGATTAATGTTTGTGCTAGTAGATTTGCAGGGAAACTAGAGGGCAAAGAAAGTATGGTAAGACGTGAGTGAAAATCCACACATCCACTATGGTAGGTTTTCTCCAAAGTCTAGTTGTTTCTGATTGTTTTTCTAGTTCATTTTTTCATATGCGTAGAGTTAAAGGTACACCTAGAGACAACAAAGGTAGATTTATTCAGGTTGAGAAGTTTCCTTCAAATTTATTTGGTCCCACAAAGACCCCCCCAATTAAACCTACTAATTGTTATGCAGGAAATATGGTGAGAATATAACTTTCAACTACGGTAGAGAATTCGAAAGAGAAATAATTGTATACAGAAGAAACTGTATAGCTTGGAGATATATCACAACAAGAAAAACTTGTACTTGAAGAAACTCTAGAGACAAAACAAGTACCAGTATTGCAAGAAGCAGTGATTTCACAAGTAGATTCTATAGTGGGATCACCTTAGAGATATTTAGGGCTTGTGCATGTAACATCTAATTTAGTTGAGTCCTCTTCCATCTCAGACACTACACCTGATTCTACTTCTTTTAAATTTTCCGTAAGAATGGATGGCAAGGAAGATAAGGAAGATAGGAACAATGATAGGATTAATGGGACTGGTGGTAGAATAGAAGAACCGAGGGGTGGAACTCATTAAAATGAACATAAAGAAAAACCAAAGACCACATTCAATTTTCCTATTTTGGATATCTCAAGGAATGTTACTATGAAAAACATACCTTTCGCATCTCTTCCACTCATTCATGGTATGTCTTCAGAGGACCATGATTCTTTCTTGTTTGAATTTGACATTCTCTATAGGAGTTACAATTATCACGATGATGCTCATAAGTTAAACTATTTCCTACCACTTCAAAATATTTGGCCCATAGGAGGTTTATGAGTTTAGGGAAACATACCATCTTCTCTTGGAATGAAATGAAATCTTCGTTTCTTAAAAAGTATCAAGATTACTGTAAAAGCCAAGACATTAATGACATTTTTAGGATGGAACAAATGGAGGATGAAATCTTAGAAGAGTATCTTGAGATATTACTTTACAACTTCCATAAGTCTCAAATCGGTAATCTTGATGAGAGAACTATTAGGAATGTCTTCCTCAAAGGGTTAAGAGAAGATTGCATAGAGGTATTGAACCTTTTAAGATTAGAATATATTTATAAAAAACCCTTTGATGAGATATTTGATATTTGCATAAAATATTCTTTGAGTCAAGATAAAGTCATCAAAAGAATTTGATACTATACAAGGGGTTCTGTAACAAAAAATGAAAAACATATTCAGGGAGAAGTTACTCGTACAAAATTGGGGAATATCCTAGAAAATTTGAAAACATACATCTTGAATACCAGTAGTGATGAAATAAACACTCTTAAGAAAAATTAGGAAGAAGAAAAGGTTTCTTTTGACATCATTTGTCCTAGATGCAAAAAAAGACATGCTGAAAGAGAATGTCTTATGAATGTAGTAGACTTTTGTGGGATCTGCACTAATGATCACCCAACTGAGCAATGCCTCCCTTACTAGGATTACAAGTTATTTATAAGGGAGGAGTTGAAAGAATTGAAGCTTCCTATCCTCCCAGAAGAAAACCATGGAGGGCACCAAATCCAAAATTGTATCAAGATCCTAATGTGCAGCCTTATCCCCAATATGAATCATGGAATCCTAAAATTCCCTATTCTCAATGGTCAACTCAATCACCTAAAAAATCCACCATGGAGTCAAGGTTGGAAGGGAATCCCCTATGGGAATACATATCAGCCTCAATTCCCAACACCATCATATTTTCAATATCACCCACAATACCTAACTTACCCACCTTATGCACCTAATGTTTCCTAATTCCATCAAGGGTATAATCCACCCTTTCTTATACGAAAACAACCTTCATTATCATTACCACCACCACAATAATTTTCACATCCTTTACCCAAAAAAAAACAATTCCCATTACCTCAAAGTACCAATCAATCGCCACAATAAATGAAACAACCATTTAATTCAAATCCTCCAAGACCAACTCATCTTCCTACAAAACATGTACCTAATCCTAATAATAGGCCTCCTCAGCCTTTGGAAAATATAGAATTACATAATTTTCCTACCTATGTCATTACCTCTTTTCCTATGAATGAAGTTCAACTAAGGACCATAAAAGTGTTAAATAAGAATGAATTTGTTGTCATCATCCAAGAGGAGAACCCTCAAATAAGTTCTAAAAGTGAACCTGTTGAAAGTACAGAAATCGAAACTAATAGAAATGAGGTAATGAAGAAAACTCCACAGGAGCAGTTGGAATCTAAAGAGCCTCCTTTTCTTGAAATATTACTTGTAAGGAAATCTAAGGAACATATAGAATATGACTTTGAATCAAATTTTAAAAACATTTGTATAAATATCCCTTTACAGTAGGATATTAAATACATACCCATCTACACTAAGATTATGACAGATATTTGTATAAAGAAACCAATAAGGAAGAAAAGAAACAACCAAATCATTAAGGTAGTTCGCCAAATTTCTGAAATGATATCAGATTGCCATCGAAATATGTTGATCTAGGGAATCCAATAGTAACTATAAAAATCAATGGAACTTTCCTACTTAATAAGCTAGTGGATATAGGGGCAACAATTAATGCAATGACCATTGATATTAGGAATATGCTACAACTAAACTAGGTAAGAGCCACACATGTTGTGTTAGAGATAGCAAAGAAGTCTATTGTTAAGCCTATTGAAGTATTAGAAGATGTGATAGTAACTATGGCTTCTTAGGAATACCCTATATATTTTTTATTGATGTGTTATAAAACCACTATACTAGGACACTCAATAGTTTTAGGTAGACGATGGCTAGCTACTCTTGATGCCTTTATTAGCTACAGGACAAGATAAATGACAATTTTGAATGGGTTTCAAGTTCAAAAGTTGGTTATTTTTCCACCTGCTAAAAAGAGAACCCTTATGGAGAATAAGAATGCATGTTTCCTTTGTTAACTTTGGAATAATGAAGGGGACTTCAAGAGGAAACTGAAGAACATGTCCTTTAGCAATTTTTATCAAAGGTAAGATGGATTATTATCGTGTTTCTTTTAGTGGCTATAATCATTCTTTTATTTCTGAATTTCAAGAAACTTGATATTCTGTTGTTTTTGCATCCTTTACCATTGTAGTCATGGGAGAAAATAAATAATTATGTGTTCATTGTGTTTAAATTAGCCATGGCATAACATTATATATTGGTGTTGATTTAATTAGAGAACAACATGAGCAGGTAATAAGAATGATCCAAAAATAGTTTAGAGCATTTCCTTGGGACTATTTAGACATGAAAGGAATTCATCCTGATACCTATGCCCACCACATTTATACCAATGAATAGATCAAACCGGTAAGACATCCCCAAAGAAGAATGAACCCAAGTCTCAAAAAAATTATTAAAGATGAGATCCAAAATTTGTTAAGTGTTGATTTCATATATGCCATCTCTGATAGTAAATGGATATCTCCTTAGTAGTTGTTCCAAAAAAGAATGGGAAATGGAGAAATTGTGTCTATAGGGAGTTGAAAAGCTACCTTTAGAACTTACTTTCATTTACCCTTCATTGACCAAGTGTTGGATACCTTATCCAAAAAGAAGTATTTTTCCTTTTTAGATGGGTTTAGCAATTATAATGAGATCCAATTAGCCTTAGAAGACCAAGAGAAAACCACTTTCACTTGTCCTTGGGGTGGTTATGCCTACGAAGTTCTTCCTTTTCGATTGTACAATGATCCAACACTTTTTAAAGAATTGTGCTAGCCATTTTTGCTGGTCTCATACATGATTGTGTGGAGGCTTATATGTACAATTTTATTGTATATGGGAATAAATTTCAAGAGGCTTTGGATAATTTAAAGAACTTATTGATTCGTTGTCAAGAAACTCATCTAGCTCTCAGTAATGAAAAGTGAAAAATTATGCAAACAAAAGGAATTTTACTTGGTCCTCATGTTTCACTAACTGGGATAAAGGCTGATGCTGCAAAAATCGAAGTAATCTTACAAATCCCAATCCCAACCTCACAAAAGGAAGAAAGAAGTTTTGTAGGGCACGTAGGATACTATAGGATATTCATTGAAAATTTTAGTAAACGTGTTGCTCCTAGTTTACGTTATTAGTGAAGATGTTTACTTTTCATGGGATACTGACTGTCAATTTGCTTTCCAGGTACTAAAATAAAGGTTGTCAACTACACCAATATTGAGGGGACCTAACTGGTCTCTTCCTTTTCACATTTGTACTGATGCATTAGATGCAACCCTTGGAGATGTGTTGGGTCAGAGAAAAAATCCAATTCCTTAAGCTATTTACTTGTTTAGAAAAAAATGTCTACCTGCAAAATTGAATTACACTGTTACTGAAAAGGAGTTGTTAGTTATAATCCATGCCATCAATAAATTTAGGCATTATATTACTATCTATGAAACCTTTGTGCACATTGATCACTCTACTATTATATTTATCATGAGTAAGCCTATTACACAAGGTAGGGTCACAATATGGTTACTTTTACTTTATGAATTTAACATTATTGTGATTGAAAAACTTTGATGAGATAAGTCAATTGCAGACTTCTTGTCTAGAATGAATAACCCACATGATGTTGCTCTAGTCCAGGATGATTTTCCTTATGAGAGTTTACTTTCCATATCTACTCATACTCCTTGGTTTGTTGATGTGGATAATTACCCGGTGTTAGGAAAGATACCATAAAACTTATCTTCCAGGAATATGCACAAAATTATTCAGTTGAGTTCCAATTACTCTTGAATGGAAGGTGATTTGTACTGCATTGAACCTGATCTGATTGTTAAAAGGTGTGTACAGGAAGATCAAATGTATGATGTTTTGAAATCTTGTCAAAATGAGTCCTATAGTGACCATTTTTTTATAAAAGAACAACTTACAAAGTGCTACATTTGGGCTATTACTGGACCACAATTTTTAAATATGCTCAAAAGTTTGTTTCTAGTTATGATTCTTTCCAAAGGATGGAAAAACTAGTCCCATCTGATGAGATGGATCTTCCGACCTAGGTATCCATTGAACCTTTTGAGAAGTCAGAATTAGATTTCATAGGACCTATTTCTTCTACGTATAGAAATAAGAGGTACATTCTAGTTTGCACCGATTACGTGGAAAAATGGGTAGATTCCAAAGCATTATATATTGCTAGTGAAAATCTATTGTTGATTTTATTTTTGAAGACATATTCACCCATTTTGGTGTACCTAGAGAAATTGTCACCGATCAGGGACCCAATGTACTTCCAAGATGGTAAAATTTATCATTGAACAATAGCATACTAAGCACCACAAATCTACCCCATACCATCCCCAGGATAATGGTCAGGTAGAGTCTACCAATAAGGTCTTGGTATCTATTACTACTAAAACAATCATTTGCATCATGAAGACAGGGTTAACAGATTAACAAAAGAATTGTGAGCTTACAAAATAACTTCGAGAAATGTGATTGGATATACTCCCTATGAACTGGTTTATGGGAAGCACATATTGCTACCGATCGAATTTCAGGTAAATATCTTTAGGAAAACTGTTCAGTTGGGGATGGATTTGAATGAAGCTAAAAAATAGAGAGTACTTCAGTTGAATGAGCTTGATGAAATCAGGTAGGATTCTCTCCAAAAGAATATGTTGGTATAGGATTAAAGGGCTCATTGACATGATAAATATATAAAAAAGAAGACCTTTCAACTAGGAGACTGGGCATTGTTGTATGATAGTAAATTCAAACACTTCAAAGAGAAATTTTCAACTAGATGGTTAAGACCCTATGAAATTGAAGAAGATTTTGAAAATGGCTCAATTAAAATCAATACTATTAATGATGATCAGACTTCCTTTGTGGTACATGGACACAAGCTGAAATTTTATCATCAACAGCTTTTTTGTTTCCTCCTTAAGCTGAAATAGATAAGAGGGACCTATCAAGTTTAAGTTCATTCCTTATCAGAATAATTATATAATTTTCTATTATATATAATTATATATATATATATATATATATATATATATATATATATGGACAATGGCTTTATTTTTGTTTTTCCTCCTTAATCTCAAATAGAATAAAGAGGACCTATCAAGTGTAAGTTCATTCCTTTATCCAGAATTTAGATTACTTACAAAAAAGGACACCCCATAGAGTCTTCTTTGAGTAATTTTAGACTCTTTAAAACTGAAATACTCTGAGCATAAATTGACCCAGGCTTGTTAAATTTAAATGGGACAGTAGTAGTTAGGGATCTACCAAGTATAGCATTGTTCCTTTCCGAGACTGGTAGAATAATTACAGAAAGGAAACCCCTTTTAGTCTACTTTGAGCATTTTTAGGCTCTCTAAAATTGAATGCTCTGAGCATAAAACTGACCCAAACTCATTAAATTTAAATGGGTCAAAAATAGTTAGGGATCTACCAAGTATATAATTGTTCTTTTCTAGGTTTGATAGAATAATTATGGAAAGGAAACATTTGGATTCTTCTTTGGCGTGTTTTAGAATCTCTAAAAGCGAAATACCAATTAGGCAATAATTATACTAGGCCTAGCTCAAAATCCATGGTATAGTGGTTCCATAATTGAGATTGTAGCAACAGACTCTTATGTTAGCTCAAATTATAAGTTCATTGATCAGACTCCTTTTTACTGCAGCTTAATATTTCAGACTATTTCTAAGCTAATTTTGGATACAATTATGGCAAGTTCTCTACTACAATAAACCATGATTCAGGGCTTCTAGTTTAATGTGAATCATAAAGTCTAGTTGCAGTTTTTTAGTACTTCCAATTTTTACTGGACCAGTCTGTAGTACTAAATGAGTTTTAGATTTAGTGTAGATTATCAACACAATTTCAATCTTCCAATACTTATACGACTACCAAATTGAGCCTTGGTACCAGAACAACTTCAACCTTTTTGTCTTCAACCTATGTACCAGATCAGTTTCATCATTTTGTCTTTAGACTAAGTACCAAATCAGCATACCAGAACTTAAGTGTAGAATCAATTTAATATTGTGATGTTCAATTAGATATTATTCTATTTAGTACTTAGTACAACATTTGATGGATTTTAGCATTATGTTTTAATGGTTAACAGTATTTCATATTCATCATTCTTGAAATTATACAACCAGGTAGAGGTATGAACTAACTTTTCATTTGTTTAGATTAATACAAGGAACGTGGATATTGATCTTATGAAGTGATTTTAATCTCCATTCATGATAATCATGATAAATATTGTGCGCCCTACTATGAAATTATTCATGCCGCTTGTTATGTCAGAAGAATTTTTTTTAAACTTAATACCCTTTCTTTCCCTTAATTAATAATCATTAGCCCTTTTCAAAATCATGACCATGCATGAACTACCAATCATCATTGAATTGGTTCTTATGCTCATTATGACCTTTAACGGGTAAGACCAAGACCGCTCCTTTTATTAATAGTTACCTCTATTTGTGTATTCTCAATTCCATGAGTGTCGAAGCTTAAGCAAAGCGATGTTTTTTTGTGAAGTTTTCTCTAGCTCCTTTCCAGTAATTCAGTAGTTATGAGAATAGTTCATCACAGGCATGGTGGTGGAAAGGCATGAGACTACCTTCGAACAATTTAGTAGCAGCCTGAAATATGAAATACGTAGAGCTAAATTTGAAGAGAAGGGATGGATACCATTTCTATAGCAGTTTCAACGTTATAATGATAAAATCGTTATGGAATTCTTATAGAAATTGGATGGAACCACTGTGAAATTTGGGAATATTTAATTTTAACTTACAAAGGCATTGATATCTGAAGAAACTGGGTTTCCCACGAGTGGAGAGAAATATTTCAAAGGGATTCCAATGGATTGGAAGAAATGTGAAAAATTCTTGAAGCCAAAGCACGAGAATATTGACTGGACCAGAGGCATCCCAAAATACTAGTATAAAATGAGAAATTAGTGTCTAGGTGACTAGAAAAGTTAGTCACACAACTTTTCCAAGTGAAACACTACCAAAGATGAGAAATATCAAGTGACGAAACTAAAAATGACTAACATAAACAAATAATTTAGTCACGAGTTAAAATATATGAATAGCTAATAAGTAATACAACTAAAAATGACTAACATGAATGGCTAATTTAGTCTAGGAACAAAAATATGACTACCTAACAAGTTCTACAACAATACAAATCAATATTTTATGTTAGTCATTTTAGTTTTTTCACTTCAACAATCTAAACTTACAAGTGATAGGGGATGGATGAAAGGATATACTTCCTTAAACACTTGTTTACTAGATTAGTGGATGATTAGATTTATGGAGCCGATTAGAATCTTTAGTGTTATATCCCTTTATCACATTCACGGGGAATTAAATCAAGGTTGACAATTATTGAAAATGGGAGTGGGCTTATACTTGGGTCAAATACATTATGAAGAATACATTCAAGAACAAGTGTTGGTTAATTAATGGAGGACACATTTCCTTTATTTGAAGACTTAAATTTTCATGCATATCTACATTTCTTATTACCAAGGTCATATCCATTGAACTTAGGATACTAGTTTTTAACTTGGATATCAAGTTTTTTATTTAATTTGAATGTGCATTATGAACATAGAAATACTATACTCTTATGAAATCATTTTCAATATTATGGTGATTTTCGTATTTCCTGAACATTAGATGTTGCACATATTAGAATGTTATGGGAATCCTTGACTATATATGTTGGGAAAGGGTCCCGTAGAGTCAATTTTGGGGTTAAAATCCCACGTTTTAGGGCTAAAGGCCCAAGTTTTATATAAAGAATGTAAAGACTCTGCATTTTGTGGTCGCACAGCGCGAAGATGTAAAGAGTCAAAAAGGGTTTCCGCCCTTGGTTTAGGTAACTTGTGTCAGGTTGATGAGATCCACCCTATGGGAATGTATAAAAAGGGAGTCTTAGAAAATTATAAGTAGTTCTTACGAATTTTTTGGGCAATTGATTGATGTAAGGGGTCTGTGAGAGAAGAGCGAAGAGTCTTAGCGTAGGAAAGAGGCTCTGTAGCTGTGTGCGGAGAGGCCTAGGGTAGAAGTCTATAGCTGAGTGCGTGGACCCTTGCAGCTATGTACATAGGGAAGTTAGAGTTTGTACTGAAGATATGAACCATCAATAAAGAGAATTATTTTGGAGATACCTATCTATGAGCTCTTTTACTTCTGTTATGAACGTATGTAGTTATGTTATGTTGAATATTGGGTTTATGATTTAATGCTATATTGATGCACAAATCTATCTATTTTACTTTATCATATGAACATAAGTAAGAATATATGTTTACGTAATAATCATAATGCCTATTGAATTTATCCAATACTTAAGCTAATATGGGTAAACATAGAAGTATGGGTAGTTACAGAGGCACGTAAGTGTCTAAATTGCCTATTTAGGGTACGTGGAGGACGATCACAGACCTTCATGAAGGTCTCAAAGCTGAATAAGAGAAGTATATTGATAAGCCCTAAAGGGCTTATCAGTCTGCATGAAGGAAGGGTTAGGGTATAAAATGACATCACAACTATCTCAGGGTGTGGAAACTTGGTTCCTGCATCCCCCCATACTGCTTTGGGTGAGACTTCAACCCGCGCTCCGTGGAGTGATTCCAAAAGGGCCAGTGGTGTAGGGATTTTCTTGGCTAATTAACATTGAACCTGGGTCAGGGCCCATTAAGCCAACAAATGGTTCCGTTGTCAGGACCGGGATCTACATAATGAGATGTGTGATGTCGTGTCACTGGAATCCAACGAAGAATGAGATCGAAGACTAGCTGGATAGAAAGATCCACGAATTCAAGGCGCAAGAGAATAGGAATCTGATATTGATGAAAGAACATTGGTTGGATAGATACTTGTACACGGAGATACACGATATCTTATTATGTTCCTTCTTAGTCAAGTTGTATGAGTGGATCACAAAATTGGCAGACGGCCAAGGAAGGTGGAGGCTTGATAGTCCAATAATCTGGAACTCGGAGTTAGTGCAGATATTAGAAGCCTCTGAAGATAAGATTGTGCGTGATGTCGATCATTGGCTCGATCGTATCATAGGAGGGTTTGTGACAGAGATCGCACTCAATACCTCGGTTAGTTATAGCAAAGTAGAGCGCCGCTTCTTCAAGGGGTTGTGAGGTAAGTATTTAAAATCCTTAAATACCTAGATTAATATTATCTTGTGTGAAAAGTGGGTTATGCAACTACCTTGATGTTTGGGGATATGCGAAGTGGAAGGAAATTCAGGAACAAAGGGAAAACAGGCCTTGAATATATCCCCCTAATTGAACCTCCTCTGAGTGATGATGAGGAAGCAGCATAGGCATATCCACAGAGCGCTTTTCAGTTGATAAATCAAGGGTTCCCGCAAATACCCCATCCACCCACACCACCTTCGTCTTCACCTCCGCTGCATATACCTTCACTTACACCACCGCCACCTCCACCACCATTCAGTATGGTGAACTCGATAAAGATACCTGTGTTCAAAGGCATGGGAAATGAAGATCCAAACCAGTTTTGGTTCATCACAAAGGTTGTATGGGAAGCTCAAGGTACCACGGATGATCAAATGAAGAAATAAACATTGGTTAGTGCTTTGCAAGATTTTGTGCTAACGTTGTACATTAAGTACTACACTAATCACCTGACATCCACATTGATAGATATCCGTACTGCGTTGAATAAGGAATTCAATAGACCTAAGTCTAAAGCGCAATCAATTGTGGGATTCAAAGAGATCATGATGAAGCCTGGTGAGACCCTGGGGTCTTGATTAGAGATTGAGGTGTAAAATCCATGAAGCTAACATGAATCTGAAAGATGGGCAGCACCACGAATGGTTTGTGGCTTCGCTCCTGCCTCATCCAAGGGTTGCACTATCACATAAAAATATTGGGACCCAGCGGAAGCCCTGGAAATTGCGATGAGATTGCATGAGACACCAATGCAAGATGTTAATTTGGGGGTTCAGCAGATTCATGCACAGTTGCAGAACCTTTGCCTAGAAATGCAGACTCTAAAGAAAGAGAGAACAACTCAGCCCAAGGTGCACAAAGAATTTTTGTGCCTGAAGTACAAAATCCATGGGCATGACAAAGATCATTGTCCAGTTTTCGAAAATTATGTTTTAATAGGGGGACCAATACCTCTGAGGCTAGAAGCTCCACCAGAGCCAAGTACAACATCCGTGCTATGGTGTGTTGTCTGTTAGGTAGTTGGAAAACATGTGATAGACAATTCCCATTTGTTGCAAAAATTCATACAGACACTGCAACTTTTGTCAATCGATGGGTCATGATGAGCACAATTACCTTAGTTACAAATTAATGATGGATAGAATGCCTGCATATAGGGTGCAGGTAGAAACCTAGCCTCCGGACCAAGGTGTTGGGGGAGCGCAAGGTGAGTATCAGGTTCGCGGATGAGGCCAAGGTGGAGGAGGACCCGGTAGAGGTCAAGGAAAGGTCATTTGTTACAACTGTTGAGGCTCGGGAAACTACGCCCGAGACTACCCAAATCCAACACATCTTTCATGCTGATATTGTATTCATTTTGACCATGCGACAAATGATTGCCCTATATTATTGGTTAAGATACATGAAAAGGGGGTGCAGCCTCAGAAACTGACTCAGAACCTACAGATGATGAGGGTTGAGCCTCGCAAGGAAGATCCTAAGGTAAATATTGTGTTGTGGAGTGCAGCAATGACTGGTGAAGATAAGGGGAAGCAACTCGAAGAAGGTGAGTGGGTCCACAAAGCGCTAGGAAATGAGATGCGGTTTGATCTAGAATGCGCAAGAGAAATGTTTATGGAAGCGAAGAAAAGCTTCACTGAGGTCTCTACATTAGGAATTCAGGAGAAGCCGACTGAAGAAATGGACCTAACTATGATTACTACCTTCTTAGAGACCTGTATGAAGTTGTTGTGCGATAGAAAGGTTGTGAAGGTATTGTACGAACTGATCAATAGGTGCACTAGGAAGGAAAGCTCTACTGATAGATCGTGTGTAGTCAGGAATATTGGCAAGCATAAGGTGATAACGAGGAGTGAGATGAGGCTCACTATGCAAATAGGAGAATATAAGATGGATCAAGTTATTATAGATTTGGGGTCGAACGTGAATGTTTTTCCTAAACATACATGCGAAAGGATGGGGAAACCTGCACTACAGTGGTCTCCGATTCAGTGAAGAATGGAGAATCAGTAGAAAATCATCCCCATGAGAAGATTGTAGGAAGTAATGGTTGATATTGAGGGAGCAAGCACATTTAGCTCATTTTGAAGTAATAGAGATTGTGGGTGACAACAATCCCTACCCCGCGCTCCTTGGGATCGATTGGGCCACTAACATGAATGGGGTAATCAATTTGAAGAAGCGGAAGATGATATTTGAGAAGAAATCACTCTGCATAGTGGTGTCCCTGGACCCTTCAGAAGGACCGCGCTATACTGAACCGGTCCACGATTATGAAAGTGATGACAATTTGGACCAGATTTACAAGATAACGGCATGAGATCAGGATTGGGTGAATTTGATAGTAGATGGGCGTATTGCATGGGACCGCGACAGTTCCTGCACATAAAATTCAGATGAAGAGTTGGAGCACTGGCAGAATCGAATGCATGAAGTATCTATGCTACGTTGTAATATGATGACCAAGTCATTGCGATGTGTATCATCAAAGGCAAGAAATTTGCCTTACTATGATGGTTTAACTAATGTTGATAACTTTTTGGATGCATTTGAGAGAAAAGTGCCAGAGAAGCATAGCTTCCAGGCCTTGGATTAGGCGTTGCGTGCTACGCCTGCGAGATGGTGGGGCATGCACAAGGACAACTTTGATGATTGACTTGTGTACAAAAAGATGATGAGATTTTAGTTTGGTCACCCACAAGTGTGGATAACAGAAAAATATGATGGGAGGAATGACCCACGTGACCATTTGGCCAAATGGACTAAAGCGTATGGAGCAGAGCCTTAGCCGGAGTGGGTACATCTATTTTTTCATACCTTGGATGCTATACCGATGAATTGGTACTTGGAGATAGAGCTCCGCAATGGAACTGAAGAATGGGATGTTTTACGCCAAGAATTTTTTATGGCATTCATATTTTAGGATGGATTTGAATGTATTGATGAAGCATTACAAGAGGTCAAGGTAGAGATCCTCAGGATACCATAGGATCCTCTTGATTTGATTCAACCCGATTGAACTACCTAGTTAAGCCATGCGATGGAGTGCTACAATGTGATAATGGAAGAAGAAGATGAAGATCTGAGGAAGATTAATATTCCAAAGACTGAAGCTCACCGCGAAGTTGAAGGGCCACAACTAGAGAATCCAAAAATCACTGTGCCACTCAAAAATAGATAGGTAAACATTGGCATAGAAGTAGAGCCGAAGTTTGCAAATATTGGGGAATACTGGGATGATGCAATAGTAGATAAGGTTGCCGAATTTCTCTGCGAATATCAAGATTTGTTCCCTATGAAATTTTCATATCTAAAAGGGATAATAGGGGACTTGGGTGTCATGAATATCACTTTAAAACCAGACATGAAGCCAGCTAAGAAAAGGCCTTACCGCCTCAACCCAAAGTATAAAGAAAGGGTCCACTTGGAGTTTGATAAAATGCTTGTAGCAGGCATCATTGAACCAGTAGAAGGGTCTGATTGGGTAAGCCCAATGGTCGTTCAGGACAAGAAATAGAAGTATGAGATACGGATATGCGTAGATGTCAAGAATTTGAATGACGCTTGTGTGCATGATCCTTTCCCAACTCTGTTCACCAATGAGGTGCTAGATAATGTAGGTGGCTGTAGAGCCTCTAACTTGCACCTAATTATCCATCATTACCTACATCTTTTTCTCACTTATCCCTCTCTTTTGCCCTATTTTCCTCATAAACTTACCCAGATCATTACATTTGATGTCTTTAAGCATGATTGGTTGACTTTGCTAAATGTTTGACTGTTTGTCTAGATTTTTGACATATGCACAGAGTTTCCGCAGCTGTTTGGCAATTCCGTAGCCATTCAGCAATTCTGCAGCCTTTTCATTGATCTCCATGTTCCACGTGTCATTTTGAAAAACGAATCACATGGGCACGTGGGAATGAAGGTGTTGAAGGTTCCTGTGCTATTGGTTTGGTCAGCAATGCCACGCATACCTCTGGTCAACGAGGATCCAACTTTGGTCAACAAAGCCAGCTCAAACGGTGCTGCGTGAGCTGAAAGGTCACATCACTCTAGATGGCAACTCCTCCACTCTACGCAGGTCATGGGAGATAGGATCCAACCTTGGATTCAACCTCCATGACAACCGTACCTTCCAGATCACCAACGGACCTATTGACGTGTTGCTGAACCATTTAATTAGCATGTTGTCAGTTAATTTCCAGTTTCATGTTTTACGCAAAAGGCAGTTGTTCATACGCTTATAAAATCCAGTGTCTGTGCACGCTTAAGGATTAGTTGTTAGTTGTTTTGTTTATGTAATTGCTACGCTTTTAGTGAGCACAGAAACTCTGTTTTGAAGCTGGTGTTTCAACACCTTTTGACTGTAATTTCTGCATTATGAATTAATAGAAGACTGCTGTTTTGACTCCTTTACGTATCTGATCTTTCTTTGGGCTTTGTGGATGGAGGGCCCCCGTTCATAATAGCCTTTGTACAGTAATTTACCTTTATGTTATTACCATTTCCTTCTTTTGAATTCAGCAATTTTCCTTTTCTTTAACACATGTACATATTTGATTTACTTTCACTGTCATTTCATTTCCAGCATTTACTTTAAACTGATCAGGACTGTTTTCTGCAGGTGTTAGCCCGGGATTGTGTGTCTTTGTGTATTTGCTTTATCTCTAATAGTATTTTCAGTTGTCATATTCATAATTGTTGCCTTTACTCTGTTTTCCTAGCTGATTTCTAGTTTAGTTTCTCAAGTTGTATGCTAACATATTGATGG
>APFE030097448.1:0-20649 GCA_000404065.3 Pinus taeda
AAGGAATAGATAATACTGATTCACCCCCCCTCTCAGTATTATTTTCAACACCCCTTTTGCGTGTTCCATAAATACGCTCTGTTGGTTCGAAGGCTGAGTGGTATGGCCACAAATCTCCTCTAGTTCTCCTCAAGGTAGTGTGAAATGGCTTCCTAGGGTGGCACTCGAAGTCCCCCAAAGAAAAGGTTGAGTCTCCCACCTGAGAAACTCGATGTTAAACAACCAGGTAACTTGGCTAAGCAACTTGAGCAACACAAGTAAATTCGATGTGCAAATGAATACCTCAATTGGGGAGCTCTTCTTCCTTATATCTTCGTGGGCCTTCCTTTCCCCATGTGGGCCCCTCTCCAACCCATTCGATTCCCCTCCAAGGAAATTCAAATTGCCCAAGTGCGTTTTCCCATGTGGGTGGCCCCCACCTTCTAGTAGCAATCTAATTCAACCTTCCTTTCTCCTAAGCTCCTAAGTAAAAAATTCTTGGGTTCCTTTACTCATCAAAATTTATGTAAAATTGTGGAGAGACCAAAACCTGTTACAAATTTATTTGGGAAGGGACATGACACTCTAGCTTCCTAGGTACCCAACCCGTAGCTCAGTAAGATAATAAATGCACTATCTATAAGTATAGTCCTTTTTCACTTGCATGAAAATCCCACCCCACCGAAAACAACTCATCAGGCAACCATGGTGAAATAGACGCAAAGGGGGGATGGATGGTCTTGTTGGTTGGTATGGCTGGGATGGGTGTTGGCGTCATTGGTCACATTAGTGAGCAACTGGTAATTTTCGATGTCTATGAAATGCAAATTGCAACTGCCCAAAATAAAACATGCACAATTCAGTTTGCCATGGAAGATAATTAAGGTATCCAAGCTACCAAAAAATGATTATAAAAAATTGGAAAAAAAAAGTATAGCCACCAACAAAGAACAACATAATAATTTCAATAGATATGTTTTTTTTTTCTAAGTAATGCTAGTCTATTAATAAAAAAGGTAAAAATACAGCGAGGTGCCGGCCTCTGCGGTGCTGAACAAAGTTATATCGGTATGGAACCAATGAACCAAAAAATATGACTGCCCACAGAGGGGAAACCAATCTGAAAGTAGCCATATTCAACGCCCACACAGGGGTCCTAGATCATAAACCAAAACATATTAAGCTCACACAGGGGTCCTGAGTGTGATTCAACCAAAATGAAACAAGTGGAATGAAAATTCATTGGGAAAACAACTAGATTGAACCTGGATAACACATCTGTCAAGCGGCGCCCACTAAGCGTCTGGTGGAGGCTCCTCCATAATTCAACAGCCGTAGTCCACCCAGTCCACTGGCTCTTCCTCAATACGACAACTGTAGTCATTCCCCTCTACCACCTCTGCGGACGTGCCACCACCTCTGTCAACGACCTCCTGCGTGTCGCTCGAGCATCTAATGCCTGCCTGCTAGCTGCCATCCAAGTCCTCGCCATGCAGGGTGCTACCATGTCCAGCCTTGTGCCTGAGCAAGGCTATCTTTGCCTTTTCGTCATCTCCCGTATCTTGTGTCTTCTCGACCTTCCCTCTGGTGCAGGTCCGCTCTTCCTCTAGTTCAGTTCCTTGAGTAGCAAGCTCCTCCTGCTGACTCAATTCTTCGTTGAAAGCCATAGTGATGGTAGCGATGATGGCGGGATGATTTAGCGTGCTATGAAACGAAATTGGGCAGTGTGGTAAAAGGGGTGAGAGGGGTCAAGAGGGCCAGTCGTTTGGAAGGCCGCATCCGCTCTTCTGGCCTCAGAATTCTGTGTTCGTTCTCTGCCATTGCGGGTAATGGCTAGTGAGATGACCACTAGACTGAGCAGAAGAAGGGGTGGATGAAGGGGTCTCTTGTTCAGGAATGAACGTCAAGGCTGGGCGAGTGCTACGTCCTCGACTGCTACCACGTCTGCTCCGCATCCTATGGCGAGTTCGCGTCATGGTGTGGCCAGCAGAATGAAAATTGAAGTCTTGGGCTAGGATGACAGAGATAAAATCAGGATGAGGGCCTGGTGAGGAATAATTCACTCTGGGATTGCTGCTATTGTTTAGCCTGGAAGTAGGGGAGTTATGGGCAGAATTCAGGTTGCATTGAGTGGTTTGGGTGAAATGGAATCCATTTCCCAAATCCACACAGCTAATGAGCCAACAACGATGCCCTGTAATTGTGCGGAAGTTCAGCTCCTCAGCTTGAGGGGGGCAAGAACATCCAAGCGGAGAGGGGGACAAAGTGTTCTGGTTCGCGTTTGCCATGATTTTAATCCTGTTGTTGCCGTCTCGACCTGAGCACCAACATAACTAAGCCTGCATGTTGACAATGTTGTGCCATAAATTGGCATGGAATGGGACGCGGGTGCCCATGTGGCTCGGCTGCCTGCCGTTCGCCTGTCCCGTCTTCGTTAATTCCCTTTTAATCACTCGCATCCGGGTAATTTCAATAGATATGTTGATAAGAGCATCGGGTTAGAATTTTTCATTACAAAATTCAATACACGTAGATGTAGCATGTATAGGAAAAAGTTTCCTCGCTCCTTAACAAAAAATAAAAATAAAAAATTCTTTTATCTAGATTAGATAGATTTAAAAGCATCAGAGTGAATTCATGAATATAGGAAAACATGACATAAAAATATGTTGCGAGGTTCTAACCAGGTGAAATCAACACTACGATCACCCTGCAATGACTAATGATGCACAAATAAATAGATTTTGTCATTCATACATTCTAATGATGCACAAATAAACAGATTTTTCATGCATATGAAAGCATGAGAATGTTGGAAAATAAACAAAAATAATAAATAATAAATAATAAATTAAATTAAATTAAAAAGAGAGGCTGTCACGCCCTTGCATGCTTCCCAGATGTCGGAGGTGTTGATTCACAAGTTCAAATGTGTGTTTGTCCAGAGCTATCTTAAAACACCTTCTATTGTTAGTTAAAGAAATCTGAATTGTCTTCAACTTCATGGCATGAATCTTGAGCACAATAAAAACCAAAATTGCATCCACACATGATGTTCAAATGCCCTCGACATTGGCATCCCTAGACAATTTGACCTCCTCCTTTGTCTGTGAGATCTCTCCTTGAATGTGAATTGGGATTTCTCTCTTATAATCTTTTACAACTTCCTTCGCATCCCACCTAACCTGAGCGTATGAGATAGACCTGCTCCCTCAATGCCCATGCCTTCCTCTGCCACCGCCAACGATTCTTTCACAGATAAAGAAAAAAGGCCTCCAGAAGGTTCGAAAGGAGATGATTAGACTAGAACATGACTATAGGATGAAGTGACCAAACTAGGAATGCAGGGTGAACCAGGAAGACTGTGGCAACACGTAATCCTTGGGCATTTCTTTAGTGTCCACTGTCGCAGATTCCATGCCCTTTCTCGCCTCATGGCAGTGGTCATATGACACCCAAACGAAATAGTGATCTTCTCCCGCTCTTCTTCTGGGAATTGCAGTAGCGGGCTCATGGCCAAAGCGCGGTCTAGGTAACTGAGCCTGTTACACAACCGTTAAATAATAGAAACCACAAGGCAGCCCTTGAATCATGGTCATTCCCTCGAGAGTTTCCTTTACATAAACCAGGGATAAATGAATGTGAGTTAGTTCGTGTGGTCATCTTCTCCATCTAGCGCAGAATTAGGACCTATGGCTGCATTTCCATTCATACGGGGTCATAGGCATTTATGCATAGCCAATTGCTAGTAATTGTTAGGATGGGCTGGGAGAATAGGATGGAACCAGGAGCTCCCTTTCCCGTCTTCTGCATCTATGTTTTTCTCTGTTTGAAAAATAACCACTTACTTTGAACCAGTCTTACGGTACTTGTTACAGAAGTTGAGGCAAATACTGAAGCAACAATGGAAGCATACTCAAAAATTCCAATTACAATTGAGTGTTGGGATGGGTAGAAGCGGAAGGTCTTTATGCATAGGTAACTTCAATATTTTTTCTTCATGATTTATTTTCACTTTGCATCATTCACTTTGCAAATGATTGTATGGCTCTCTGATGCTATGGAGCTTTTGATGTTCAAACTCATCGATCATGCTTGTATGGATAATAAATTCATGTTGCAGATTTCCTTCAGACTGATCTCCAGTGCTAATAAAAACTATGAAAGTTTTAATGCTCAAACTCATTCAACTCATCAAGCTCAACGCTAAAAGATGAGCGTGCACAAAGGCATGTGGTTTGGTCTCTGTGTGGTCTGTTGGCAGGTTGGTGGTCTTTGTGTGGTCTGGTGACAAGATTGTGGCGTGCCACGTAATTTACCAGACACATATGTAGCATACAAGACACATATGTAACATGCGAGACACATGTGAGCATGCACAAAGCCATGTGGTTTGGTCTCTGTGTGGTTTGTTTGCAAGTTGGTGGTCTTTGTGTGGTCTGGTGGTAGGTTTGTGGCATGCCACATAATTTACCAGACACATATGTAACATACGAGACACATATGTAACATGCGAGACACATGTGTAACAGGGGATATATCTAAAACAAAAACCAAAAATTTCATGTCAGGGAACTAATGTTGGCATTAGTTTACACTCCTGAAATATATGAACAAAAAAATACACATAATATATGCTTTGTCTCGGTTTTCCTCGGGAAGAGGCCAAATAAGACGATGAAATGACAAAATTATGGTCGAAATGAAAAAACTATATTTGAAGCCACGACGAGGCGAGGACTAACCAAGGTAAACTAATATTGATGCCTACCAGTTTGATTACTATAGTCCCAACCATGCTTCGACAGGGACTAATAAAACAATGTTGATGCAAGTTTCTAGGAATTAATGCCACTTATCCACTTCTATCCATTCTAAAATTTAATTCCTCCAACATTAACGATTAATTAAAACAAAAAATAAATAAAATAAATTAAGATTTCTCTTAATTCACAAATACTTTGTATCAGACTATATATATAGTACAATTAATTGTGAAAAAATAAATGTATATCAATATTTTTTTGTAAATTTGACAAAACTATAATCTTCAGCATGTTCAATATATATTACCCCAATGGAGGTGGGGAATTGAATCCATGACTTCACATTACAAAGTGCCTTAACAAAGCACTCAATCACCATTCAAGACCCCACAGACAAATGATTTTTTATTAAAGTTGTGGATTTATTAAAAATCAATAGTATTTGGCAGAGATTTACTAGTTTTTATCTTATTTAACTATGGAATACTATTTGTTTCAACAATTTTTAAACAATATTATTGATAAAAATTTATGGCCTTCATCACATGCACCCAGGGATGGAATTTGACGGGCAAATAGCCCATCATGGGGTGATTTGCCAGTCAAATACAGTCAATTTTTTTGTAAAACTATCACTATTTTTTGTTAAAATTGTGAAGATAGGGTGGGAGGTGTGAAAATAAGCAACCTTCAATTTTTTTGTAAAACCATCACATTTTTTTGTTAAAATTGTGAAGATGGGGTGGGAGGTGTGAAAATACACAAATTTGACGGGTAAGTTTATTTTGAAATTCCAACCCTGCATGCACCAAAGCCCTTCACATGTAATCAAGAACGTTGGTTTTTGGAAAATGTGAAGGTCTTTGGTCGATGTGATCAAGGCTAGGCTATTGATTTTTCATAGATACCAATAACTTTTATTGCATTGGACCAAAGCGTGCTTTAACTAAATGTGAAAAGCTTTGTCTAATATAATCAAGCAATTAGTTTTTACCATAATTTTTCATTAAAACCTGTTGAAAAAAATATTATATTATACTTAGATACTGAAAATATGAAAAACATTATGTGGACTTCATCAAGGTCATTGTATTTATTCATTTTGATCTTATTTAACCTTAAAATACTATCAATTTGAAAATTAACTTAATGATATTTATTTAATTTTAACGACGGTGTGTAGTGCACTACAAATACAAAAATTCCACATACATATCTATATATATATATATAAAATGATTTGACCTTTGATCACATTGGAACAAAGCCCTTGCAGCTCATCAAGCTCATCAAGGCACTTGGGTTTTGGAAAATGTAAAGGGATTTGGTTTGATGTGATTAAAATCGTTGAGTTTTTATTTTTTTATACAGAAATTAAGGGAATGATCATTGTAGGCCAAAGCTAGTTCAAGCTTGCTTTAGAGAAATCTGAAGGGCTTTGGTATGATATGATGAAGTCCATTATTTATTTATTAATAATTTTAATAAAAGTAGTTGTAAAAAATATTATTATAAAAATTTTAAATATGAGAAATGTGAAAGACTTTGTTGGAATGTGATCAATGTTATTGGTTTTTATGAAAAAATAGGGTCTCAATTATATTTGACTAAATATGGTGAAAAATGTGCATGTATCCAACTAAATCTCGTGAAAGTTTTGATTCGATGTGATAAAAGCATTAATTTTATTGTGAAAAATTAACCACTTCGATTAATGTGATCAAATCTAGTGAAAAATGTACATGCATCTAAGGAAGTGAAAAATGTGCATTTGACCAAATCCCTCCAAAAAATGTGAAGGGTTTTGATTTGATGTAATAAAAACATTAATTTTATTAATAATTTTAATTGAATTTGTTAAAAAATATTAATTATATATATAATATTATATTATAGTATATTTAGATACAAAAAATGTGAAAGACATTGTGTGGACATGATCAGATCATTGTATTTATTCATTATATGATCTTAGCTAACCGTAAAATACTCCCATTTTATTTATGTGTAAAATACTACCTATTTTATTTATCTGTAAAATACTATTGATATCAATTTAGTTTTAATTTTAACAATAATATAACTTACTTAAAAAATTGCCATATATATAATATTTTTTTCAACTGTTTGACTTTGATGACATCTGAACATGTGAACAAAACCCTTTGCATGTAATCAAAACTATTTAGCTTTTACAAAATGTGGAGGATTTTGGTTGGATGTGATCAAAACCATTAATTTTTTATAAAAAGTAATGACCTGGATCACAACAAACCAAAGCTATAGAGAAATTTAGCTCTAGAGAAATGTGAAGAGTTTGATATAATCAAACCCATTTTTTAATTAATAATTTTGATAAAAATCGTAAAAAAATATTATATTTATAATATTTGGATGGGAGAAATGTGAAAAAACTTTTTAAAGATGTGACCAAGGTCGTTGGCTTTTATGAAAAATTTATGAAAAATTAATGATCTTAATGCTGTTGGCTTATCCAATCTTGTGAAAAATGTGAATATGCATCAAACGAAATCCTTGAAAATAACCCAATCTCTTCAAAAATGTGAAGAATTTTGATTTGATACGATAAAAACAAAATTTTATTATGAAAAGTTATTGGCCTTTATTACATCAAAGTGAATCTCGTTAAGAGTATGGATTTGAAATGCTGTGGAAAATGTGTGTTTGACTAAATGCGAAGAGTTTTAATTCGACGTGAAAAAATGTGTGTTTGATATATGTATTGTGATATAACGGCATCTACACGTATATGTGTATATACTCGCGATACAGTTATTGGACGTCGTAGTGGCACGGCTCACGTCACTGGAAACTGAGGCTGTCACTTTCACCACGAAGTCCAAATCCAGCGGGTAAGAAAATTCGTATACTCGCGATACAGTTATTGGACGTCGTAGTGGCACGGCTCAGGTCACTGGAAACTGAGGCGGTCACTTTCACCACGAAGTCCAAATCCAGCGGGTAAGAAAATGGAAACTGAGGCTGTCACTTTCACCACGAAGTCCAAATCCAGCCGGTAAGAAAATTCGTTTCAACTTCATTTGCAGTATTTCAGAGGCTTATTTTTGCATTTTTAAATAGTTGTTATGGTCTCAGCTTTATTTATAATAACTATTTGAACTTGTCTTTGGAGTTTCAGTAGTGTAGATAGAAATGGAAGATTACTTGAGTATGTTTTCATTGTTTCCAGGGTTTTAAAATATATTGGAGATTGGGAGAGAACTTGGAAGCTAACCTTTTTGGCCGCTGAGCTGTACGGCAATTGCGTTTCATTGTACGGGTGAGAGTCACGTGTTACAATTTTATGGTCTGTTCAGTTTTGTGTTAATGATTTTGATGATTTCTTGTTTGCTGAGAATTCACAGAGTATGTTTCTACATGCCATCTCTTGTTCTGCCTGGTGTAGCTTTTATGCATTTTTTATATTCATTAATTATGGCTAAAATTCATTCAGCAAGGCGTGCTAACTTCTCTGTTTGGAGTTCAGTTCAGTGGAGTTGTTGGTTGAAATTTACTTGGCATTTCAAGTTTTGTTTGTTCAGAGTTTGATGAGATCATATAATTTCCTCTGTTTAGTTTTTGTTTTTGAGAATTTTGAATAGGAGGATTTTAACGTCTCGTTTTTGGAAATTTAGGAAACTGCTATTCGTTGTAAGCTACTTTTTCTGGGAGCTTGCCTCATTTTGCTCAATCGATTTATGCACGATTTCATCTTATTTACGTTGAGCTTTATCCATCTTTGAGCATTTGTTTCTCTAATTTTCGTTATGGCTGCAATAAGTTTATGGTCAAATTTGTTTTTTCTAGAATTTATCAGGGTTCGCGGCTGAGGCTTCCTGGTCTTATCTTTACCATTATTTCATGGTTTTGGATATGATTCCAAGGATCTTCATTTTACCATGTAAATTTGAAACCATTTGAGCTTTATGCACGTTTTGAGGTTTTCTTTTATTTCTTTGGACTGAATTTTACTTTTCTTGTTGTCACTTGCGGTGAAGATTTGTGTTTTTTTATGAGGGAAGTCTGGGTGTGATGAAGTTAACTGCACTGAACATTTACCCTTTCTCTAAGGTATTTTAGGTTCCCCGAATTTTGGTCGCTGAAAACCATGGGGTTTTTGAGACATCTTTTATACATTCTGCATGGATTTTCTTTTTATTTTTTTCAAGGAATATGTTAGAAAGTCTGCATTGTGCTTCTTTCTTTTTCCCTCATGAAATTTATGAAGGGGCTTTGAGCTTTTCTTTATTCAGAATTGCTTTGGATTAGTTTTAGCTAGAATTGTTTGGCAAATTTAACTTCTTGACGTGTAAAGGAGTTATTTGTAGAAGATTTATTTGGCTCTATGAATTATGGTTGTGAAAATTACTCCTTTTCTTTTGGATGAAATTTTTAAGGTCCGGCTTATTCTATTCTTGAGAAGTCTGTGCTTTTGTTGCATTTATATATCTATGTAGGGCATTCTGTGTCTTCTGGATTCCATTTGTGACAATTCTTGAGGGTTGAACCTCCTTTCGAAAGTTATGTAGGTTTTGAGCTTTCATTTGTTGAGATTTTATTGGGATGTTGGCATTTTCAAAGTACATGTTCATGGCATATACGAAGAAAGTATTGTTTACTTAATGGGGGAGTTATCAAATACATTACCATTAGCTTTTATTTTTTTACATCAAGTATTAAAATATTATAGAGCCTCTTCAAATAATCTCTATATAGTGTTGGGCTATTAACATTCATTTTGATCTTCTAAGATTAAATTCCTAACAACACCCAAACTTCTCAAATAACCTATATATAGTGTCGAGCTATTAACGTTCATTTTGATCTTCTAAAATTACAATTCCTAACAACACTCGGACTTCTCTGAACACAAAATAACACTTTTTATGTTTACCCCCTTTAAAGACAATTCAGATCAACACTTTTGAAACAACTAGATTCAACATTTTTTTTTAAATGTTCATCTTTTGTCATCAGAAGCCCAATGCCACTGAGTTCTAGGACTCTTCTCAGTGCTCCATCTCACTAGTATAACTCTCAATCTGAAGTTAGGTTAGCCATTGGACTCCCATAGAAAATCAATGATCCAAAATATTTCCCATCACCCTCTTTCTTTTAAGGTAGAGTTAGGCTGGACTCCCCTAACCAATCGATCAATTTAACACCGGTTTCTCATATTTTGCGATCCCAGATTCCATGTCCTGATTTGATTTCTTATTGTTATTGCCTTTAGTTTTTCTACCTTAGTGATGCTATCTTTATTAAAAGGAGACTTTCTTTGACCTCCTCTTTTGCTACTTATTTTTTTTCTGCCATAAGGGTTGAGATTGTGTTCCCTAAGGATTGTGAGGGAACTTGACTGAGACTGAACACTATGTTGCTATAATATATGGGAAGATTTATTCAGTAATGTTGCTTTGTCTTAATCGTTTTTAACCTCAATGTTTACTTCAGCTAATTGCATCAGTCCTTTCAAGGTGTTTATATGACTAGGCATGGTTTCCTGCTGGCCATCTTTAAACTAAATATATGCTTCTTAAAAGTAAAATTGATGCTCTGTGCTTTTGACCCAAACAACCGTCTTAAGTCGTTTGTAATTTATTTGGAACTTACAAAGGATCTTTGAGACAAACATAAATACCCTCAGGTTTTTCTTTGCCTCATGTGCATCTGAATAACATGCCCTAGGGAGACTACATCTGCAAAATTCTTGCCCTGTATCTTCAGGCTTTTGCCCTAACAGGGCATATTCTCATGTTTCATGGTATTATATGGCTGTGTGCTATGCAAGCATTTTCAAACTTTCAATGCCATTGCTTCCAACAATGATAAGCTCAAGCATCTTAGTTCTAGACTTACAGTGTGAAACTGCTATTGAAAGTATTGTTTGTATGCAATGCTTAAAATCGTGATATATGTCTGCACCATAATCCTGCCTTATGCTTTCATGGGAATGATGCTGCTACTGCATGTACAAGTTGATGATCGAGGATTATTTTGATAAGTCAATTTGTACGTTGCCATTGAGAGGTCTATGAGGTAGCTTGGTCTACTGTTGCCAAATGATTCACTGCATGGCCTTGTCCTGCCACTAGATAATTCATTATTTGGTTCCAATTTGTTTGCCATATACTTCTTCTGTTGGCCTGTAGATTGAGTTATACCTTTGAAGTTTGTATTCTGTCTTAGCCGTTGTGCATTGGAATAATATTTTTTCCTCACATGATTTTTCTTTTTATGTTGTCCGACCGTTTTGCTTTCTTATAATACTTATTCTCATAATTTTCCAAACTCTACAACTTTAGCCTTATAAAAAGTTTATTTAATAAAGTACTCCCTTTTAAATTCAGTCAGTTTTTGAAACTTGGGCTTTCCTAATATCAGTCCATCATAACATGAGAGAGAGACATATAGAGAATGTATTGTTTAGTTATTGATTTGATACCACTATTGGTATTTTAGAAATGCATGATCATAACATGATAGCAGGAGACATACAAAGAATGTGTTATTAAACATTAATTTAACAAAGGAGTCATCAAATACAAGCATTTTTTATACAAGAGCAACACGTTATTGAAGTACCTTCTCAGCTTAACCTATATTTAACGTTTAGCCGTTAACAATTATATTGACCCTCTAATATTAGGACTCCTAACAACACTTTATTGCATGTACCACTCTAAAATGGGACTGGCCTTTTGTTTTGCTGTTGTCACTGGCCTAGAATGAATTCTTTTTTTTCTTAGTCTTTTCTATTTGTTGAATGTGATTTGGTATGTTTGGAGGAGATTGTTAATTTTTTTTAGGGTTTTGTAGAAAATTCTCCTTTACCTTTGAGAGAATGCTTGGAGTCTGCGGTTTTAACTTTTGGTGTATTATATACGAGTCTCTAGGCAGTTTGCATGATGGGCTTTTAGCTTAGCTTTTTTATTTTTTTTGAGTTTGAGTCTTTCTTTTTAATTTATCTGAGAATTTTTTGGTTTTTTTAAGAGTTGCTCAAGGCCGAATTATAGTTTGTAAATTTGTTGTTATGGGTTTTATAGAGCTCTAGGTTTTTTAATTTTTGGTTGAAGGTTACCTAGAAGGCTTTCTATGCTATGGGACCATGTGTAGAAAGATTTGTATATTTTATGAACTTTGTGTTGGGAAGCATCCACAGTTCCTTCTGTCAGTCTGCAATATGTGACTTCTGAATTTTCTTGATTTGTTGAGGATTGTTTTAGACAACTTGCATAATGATCCTAACATCTTTTAGGGCTGGATGAATCTTATGGGGAACTATTTGCTCCTAATTGTCCTCAGGTCCTGAGAAATTTAACATAAGGATTATTTGAAGGGAAAAGTTTTTTTCCATATGTTGTCGTGGAAATTGATTAATTTGCTTCAGCTATAAATTATATTTTTACCAGTTAAAAACCCTAGTAATGCATTTTATTCGTACGCTGTAATTTAAATTAATTTTTAGCGAGGAAATTACTAGGAAGTAATTTTCCAGTTTACTGAGTTTAGGAAGTTTAACATGGTATCAGAGCTTGCACTCAAAGAGGGAGGCTAATCAAATTTGCAACAGATCTAGGCAGGTTTGAAAGTTAACAGTTTGTAGTTGTAAAGTTTTTGTGGGTTTTTAAAGGACCAAACAAGATTCACAATAGTTTACAGCTGATTTATTCAATTTGCAATGAGATCTTAGTAGATATATAAATTAACAGTAAAATGCTTGCGGGTACTTGAAGGAATAAGCATATGACAGTTTTTGTTCAGATGTAGAAATGGCAGCAACAAGTCTTAGATTTGAAGACAGGTTGGATGGGGCTTCAAACTTATTGCCCTAGAAGGCAAGGGTCATTGAAGGAAAATGACCTTTGGGAAATTGTGGATAAATTAATTCCTTCATAGACAAACCCATTGTATTTAGCAACTCATGAAAAGGACATTAGGGCTTAGTGGGTTATTATGGATGCAGTGCAGGATTATTTGATCCCTCACTTGGTAGATGGATCAAATTCCACATGAGGACAAAATATGCTAGCTATGTCATTTTTAATTTTGTAGAAATTGAGATGGAGGAGCACTTTGACTTTTGGTGCCCTATCTATTCTAAGATATGGGGTAAGTTTTACCTCCTCTTAGAGTCTCAGAACTATCTTTTTATCTTTTTCCATTACTTGGACTAGTGATGCTTAGCCTTGCCTATGAGGGAGGTTTTGAGGCTTCATTGTTCTAGGTTGAGACCACCCCTTTGGTCAGGCATCACCGAAATGATTACATCGTTTTCTAGTGCAACGAGTAGATAGGGATACCATAGGTACGACAACTATTAATACCATGCTAGCAAGGTATAGACATCTGAGTCCAAGGGGGGCTTCTTGCCCCACTTTGACAAAACCCTCAAGAATGTGTCGATTTAGATCTTGAGATAAGGCGTGCCTTTCTAGTAGCCAAACCTCCCCTCCTAGACAACATCTCCATTGAGACAATAAGATATGATGGACTGTTTCTTATTTTAGTGCTTTGGGATAGTCCTCTATCACAAACTTTTTCTTTTCACCCTCGGATGGTAGGAGAAGCATTTATAGAAGTAGATGACCTGCAAGAGAGTAGTGTTTCCATCCTCTTTAGGTGATGGGTCCAACAAGCATTGAGGCTTCTTTCCTTTCCCTTGTACCCTCTTTGAAGGAATCCTTCTAAGGCATTTTGAGTTTTGGCCCTCAGGAGTCCATGTAGTGCTCTAGCTTTTCCAACAACACTTTCTTTTCTTTTCTAACTATTGGAGTTTAGATCTACTTTTTGTCTTTATATAGGAGTGGCCCTTGCACTTGCATTGTATACTGACACTATTGTACTTAGTAGTTCTATTGACCTATTTGTGGTCATAAATTGGACTCTAATAAAAAAATCTTATCTTATGATATCATCATGGTATTAGAGCTAATGTGACACTTCCTTCTCAATCTTGCGTTGTTTTTAAACTGTGTTAGGTTTGAAAATGTGTTTTCACCACTCGTTTCTCGGATGTCAACAATAATTTGAGGTTTCCTACCCTTTCTTTTGGAGTTATCTTCCTTCATTTGCTATTGGTTGGGTTCTTTAACATGTTTAATGGGTTATTTCGCAATTTGTATCCACTTTTAAGGTGGCTCACCTTTTTCTTCTGGCTATCTATTACATTTTTTTTAGCCTAGTATTGGTATTATGCGATGTTGCAGTAATTGTTATCGGGATATTATCGGTGAGGGGAAAAAATCAGAAAAAATCGTAAAAATCGGGAAAAAAATCGTAAAATACAAAAATATTCAAATTTTTTTCAATTTTTTTAATATCTGAAGCATCTACAACATAAAATAAATACATTGACACATAATTATGATAAATGAACTAATATATAAGATGTGTAATATCATTTCGAGTGCTACATCACACATAACAGTGAATCATGTCCTGAATAGTAAGTCCTAACTCGTGAGTCCCAACTCAGCCTCAAAATATCAAAAAAAATATAATAATGTATCTCATATCATGAGTCATAATGTCATATACAATGAAATGAACTAAATAACTAAAGTCTAATACTACTGATTTCCTCTGCCACTCTTGCGAGAAAATGCAATAACTTTCCCTTTCCTTCTAGATGTAGATGCTAGTGGAGTTGGCAGTGGACTCTGCTGTGCTCTAGAAGCTGAAGAACTAGGAGCTATAGGAGGTAGACCACGTCCTCTATTGGTGACAGGGGTAGCCCGGGTAGGTGGTGTCACCTCCTCCTCTTGTTGCTGCGCCTCCTCCTCCTCCCCCTCCACTACCTCCTGCTTTAACCAATCATCGACAGACTCCATGAGAGGCCTCTCGGCCTCAACCCTTCATGCAGTCAATCCCATCCAATGAGATGGCCTCCATATCAGGTATCCTCTCAAATTGCCTCACCCACAATCGAAGATTGTAGTAGACGTAGACCATGTCATTAAGTCGTTGGGACTCCAACCTGTACAAAGATCATGAAATAATAATTATCAAAAAAATATTGTTTAATGAATTCAAAAAATAATTAGGAAATTTGCAATATTTTAAGTTTTAAGTTTAACTTGTTGCGCTTCTTGTTGTGTGTTTTTTCAAATACACTCCAGTTGTGCTCTCATCCTGAGGAGCTACATATTTGGCTAAGGATTCGAATGGAAAGCTTTTGCAGAAGGGGTACCCTGGCACCATACATTCTCCACCATGTATCTACAACAAAATTACAAATAAAATATTAAATAAACATAAGAAAAAAATGAAATTTGAAAGTTGAAGCAAAGTATGAAGTTATAAACTTGAAGAGACAATGAAATTTGAAACAAACTAAAAAATACCTGGCATTTTAGTCGTCCTATCAGTGACGGCCATGTCAAAGCCAAATGTGCCACCTGCCATCCTGTATGTCTCAATTTCTTTGGAGATTTCTATATGTTCTGTTGGAGATCGCACCATCCTCTGAACACAGGTTAAGAATCCATCCATGATCTTAGCATCAAATACGAACCCACATGGGTAAGAAAATGCGGGGTTCAGGTAGATCCCTACAGCATGAATGGGACGATGGAGTGTGTTGTTCCATGGTTCATCAATCAGTTCCCATAGGAGTTGTCTCTGAAACCACTCATCCCCCTTATCATCATAGTAGGCCCGAATGGATTCTTTGGCCCTGTCCATGGCCTCATACAAATAGTCCATTGCGGGCTTCTCACCATCAGCTAATCGAAGAACCTTTACCAAAGGTTCAGTAATGGTGCACACCTTTTGCACTCCCGCCCAGAAGTTTTCCTGGTATGAAACTAATTTGCATATGGCCTCTCCCTCTGGTTTGCGGCTCATTGTCAAAGCACGCCACTCCTCTGAAAGAAACATTCTCTTCACATCCCATATAGAATTCAAGAGGGATTGAAGAGATATGAAACTGGTGGCAAACCGCGTAATGGCGGGGCGCACCAACTCTTTGTTGTTGGTGAATTTTCTCATCAAGTTAAGCATAGATGTATGATTATATAGAAATTTTGTAATGCTTTTTGATGACTCAACAATATCTTTGACAAATGAATTTTCCCTATGTCCTCCAACATCAAATCAATACAAGGTGTAGCACAAGGTGTCCAAAATAAAGTAGGATGCCTCTCCATAAGCATCCTGTCAGCAGCAACATAATTTGCAGCATTGTCTGTTATGACTTGAACAACATGTTCTGCACCCACCTCCAAAATAAATACATCCAGCAAATCACATAAAGTTTTTGCATCTTTGATATGTGAAGATGCATCAACAGATTTCATAAACATTGTCCCCTTGGGACAACTAACCAAGAAGTTTATAAGGGTTCTCCCCTTTTGGTCGGTCCAACCATCTGACATCACAGTGCATCTTGTTTGTGTCCATGATGCCCTAAATTCCTCCAATCTTTTGGTGCAGTCAACCTTTTCATTTTGAAGAATCCGACCTCTAAAGTCATCATAAGAAGGGATTTTGTACCCTAGGCCAACAGTTGCAATAACATCAACAACAGGCTGGAAAAATGGATTATTCCTTGCAACGCTGAAAGGAATATCACTCCAAAGGAAAAATTTGGCCAGCAACTTGTCAGCTTGTTCTTTCTCAGTTTTTTTAAGCATTGAAGTGATAGATGGTTGTGAATCAGGCGTGGTTTTAGGAACAAAAAATGATGAGGCAACTACCGGGTTGGTTGTAGATATTGATGTTGAAGTAGAACCAGTGCCACTTCCTTATTCACCTGAGCCTCACACAATATTTGCTAGTTGCTTCTTCATTTATGCTTTGACCTCTCTATTGTGCTCTAAATTTTCCAATGATCTCATGGCTTTTCGGATGATTTCTGGATTTGTATTTCTGTAAGGCCCTATATCAAATCCAGGGATTTGTGCAAGGTGATACTTTAATCTATAAACCCCCCTGACATATGCTGCCCACACAACTTGCAAGACAAGTTTATTCTATCAAACCCTCCATCAAGTTCACCAAATTCCCACAGAGGGTCCAATTTCCTTGGCATGTTTGTAACTTGGTTGAACTCTTGACTCTTGAGTTTTAAACTTGTAAGATGAAGTTTGAACTTTGAAGTTGAATGGTGAACCTATGGAAAAATAAGGATTGCAATTTACAAAAAAAAATAAAAAAATTACATACACGAGTAACCTAACAAAATACATTGAATTTTTGACAATTTAACAAACAAAAACACCATCAAATCAACTCAAAAATATTTGATAAACTAATGGGTTATCCAAACCCAACCAAAAACAAAAAAAAAAACCAAAACAAAACACATAAATTTGGTGCCCATACTAGTTTGTTGGAGAAAATTGATCCTCTCCTCCTTAGCTCTCAATCCACCGGGGGTTTTGAGTCGTTTTCTCCTCCAATCAGCGCCCAATCGACCAAGATTTTTCTCCAAGGGGACTCCCAAACCACTGCTGCCGCTGTATGAACAAATGAATAAAAAAATCGATTTTTTGGGTGTTTATAACTCGCTCTCCGCTGGGCCCACGATTAAATCACATCGAATCACAATTTTATCGTAGTTATCGCGATTTTTTTCGGAAAAAATCGCCAAAAAAACCCACGTAAAAATCGGGCGATTTTATTGTCATTTTGAAAAAACCGCGATAAAACAATAAAATCGTGATTTTATTGCGAGTTTCGCATCACTAGTATTATGTATGGCAAATGGTTGCTTCACTAAATGAGCCCAAATATCATATTTATGGTGATGAAATGACAACTCTTCTTCACTACAAGGAATTATGGAAGCCATTTCTACCTAAACGTGATGACAACTATGACCTCATATTTTTAAAGAAGTATGAGGCCTTGTGGTTGATCAGTCTTTATGTGTAGCTAGAGCTTCTTCATCACAACAAGGATAACATGAATGCAAAGTAGATTTGGGATGCTTTCCACAATTTATTTATTTTTTATTTTTTTTACCCAAGTCAATTGAGTTAGAATTGAGCTCTCCAACCTTAAAATGGAAAATTTCTCTACTATTGAGCAATACATTGGCAGGTTGAAGAACTTGAACTTCGACATTGTTCAATCGGCTGGCCAAGGTATAAGGGATTCTAATTGTGCTATCATCTTCTAAAACATGCGTCTTTTCCTCAAGGAGCTTGTTTCAGCTATTTTAGAGTATGTATTTTCTAAACTTATTCAGTCACCTTAAGAAATTTGGGTGAACTATCCAATGGACCTCTACAGATCAAGTTATTTGTAAGGCATTTTCATTATACATGAGTCTATGGGGGGCACTTACAAATCCTTAAACAGGAAGAGGATGACCTACTCGTATTTTTTTCAACCAAAACTAGAAATTCGTAATACTGAAAATATGGGTGATGAGTGGAACATGTACATTGGGTTGATTCAAGTAGTCATTCGTAAAGCATTCTCAGCCAAAAATTAATTGATTCCTCAAAATTTCTAATGTCTAGTATATCAAAATTATTATGTTGGTTAGGGAATATACGATAAAACGCTTTCAAAATTTTACAATACTTGCAAAGCATATTAATTCATCTAGGAAGGGGAATTATTTTTGAAACCCGTGCTTCTAAACTAGAAAGGAGGGGTGACATTTAAGTCTGGAAGCTCTTGTGCTCTAGAGTTGTTGGAGTGTTCCTTATTGGTCCTATTTATTGATAACTACAATTCTTCCACTTGCTGGCAAAGACTAGACACTTTGTCTTCAACTTTTTGCATGGTGGTTATTCGTTCAATTAACAAGTCCATACATTTGGTTACATTGGCTATAATTTGGTTAACTTGGATTTGACTATTTTAATCATCCGTAGAAGGCAAATGCAATCCATTACTTGTTCTAACTTCTCCTTGAAAGGTGCCATAATTACTTCTTTAAATATTTCCCAACCTCAATTAAACGATAAGGAGTAGAGCTGAGCCTTTATAGACTGAAACTTCATTTTTTCCTTCACCCTCACTAGACGAAGCACCTTTATAACTAGCCAAACTATTAACTGCCTCATCCTAGCAACTATTTGTATCCTTATCCAAATTATCAAAATTTGAAACCCAATACTAATCTTATTGCACTAGATGCCCCCTAGAAAGATAAGAGGATTCACTTGAAAGGGTAAGAACTAATCGCAAGAGAAGCATATCATGAATTTACCTTCAAGATGACCTATCAATGGGAGTAAGAGTCTCGGTGAGCTTGGAGACTACTTTTCCTCTTCACATCACATGGAGCGCAGTTATACCCTCCAACTAGTTCACTGCCACCCCCATCACTTGAGATTTGGACCAGTTCTTTGAATACCCACTCTTTCCAATTTCTTATTGCATCCAACAACAATATATTGCCAAAAGTGCACAAGATGCCCTTGAGAAAGATAAGATGATTCACTTGAAAGGATAAATACTAATTGCAAGGGAAGCATATCACAAGTTTACCTTTAGCCTTTAGGACAAACTGAGATATGGAGCAATTTAGAGTCTAAGTGAGCTCGAAGACCACTCTTCCCCCTTATGTCACATGTAATCCATTTATACCCTTTGATTGGTTCATTGCCATCTCCAACACCAAAGAATTGGACCAAATCTTTGGATAGCAATTCTGGCCAATTTTATGTTCCAACCAACACTATTACATTGCCTAGAGCATTCAAAATTAAGAGATAAAAGTCACCTTTTCCCTCGAGGATCCTTTATTCCTCCTAGATTGAGATTGACCCAACTGTAACAAAACTTTCAATACCATCCCTAGTACCATAACTCTTACTCGAGACTCTAGAAATTACATTTAACCATTTGCATGTCTCAACTAAAATAGAAACCAATGGAATGCAGGAGACTACTAATCATAAAAAGAAAACTTCACCCTTACCTCGCCACCTTCCATGCAAATTGCCAACTTCAAGTGTTTCCATAGCTGGGCATCTCCTTACCCTCCAAGATTTATGGAATTTGCGCTTAACTCAACACTTGCTTGCATGATTACAAGTACACTCTTGATGTTGAGCCAACATCTTATTCATTGTGCGAATTACATCACTCTGATTGCCTTCACATGGTAGTAGTGTGCCTAGATTGAGCCATAAACTTGAAAACATGCTGCCATTAGAACTCATTATCCCATTTGTTTTGTTGGGGTATTGAAGTATCTCCCAGATCTCACATATTTGGAACATTGACATTATGGTAGATGCCAATTGAACCAAGGAAAGATTGAAACCCATCTCCACCCAATACATTCCACACCTGCGCCAAAATAGAGCTTGAGCCAAAGGCTTGTCCTTTCCCTACAGATCTTCTTGTTTCGTTATGGCCTATGCATGGCCCAACCTGAGATAAATTTGCCCATTAAATACTATAGAAGGGGCTTCAGAACTTTCTCTTCATTATTCTTAATGTTTCTAGTGCTAACAAGGTGCCAATTTTTGCCAAAGAGTCAACTAAAGAATTATGTTGTCTCACTATATGATGAATCTCATAAGAATTTAACATTTTCAGGATCCTCCAAATCTTCTTAAGGATTGCTTCTCAGCTCAAATCTTTTGGGAGAGTCCCCTTAATTAAACTATGAATAATGATTTGTGAATCCCCAACAATCAAAAGACTAGTAATTTGTCTTTCCATGGAAAGTATTAAGCCCTGAAGAAGGGTGCAAGCTTCAACATAATTATTGGGTCAATGTCTTAGGCCCCAAAAGTAGCTTAATTATGTTGTTTCATCCTGGTAGAGCATAGCCCCTCTTGCTCCTGCCACCATTGACCTACTCATATATTCATAAAGACGCAAACACTTTAAATAATAGTCTTCTCTATTCTCAATAGACTAAAAATATTACTAGACGAACAATTAGTGAAAATTCCCTTTTCAAAGA
>APFE030097448.1:20659-74610 GCA_000404065.3 Pinus taeda
TTTGTGTCCATGATGCCCTAAATTCCTCCAATCTTTTGGTGCAGTCAACCTTTTCATTTTGAAGAATCCGACCTCTAAAGTCATCATAAGAAGGGATTTTGTACCCTAGGCCAACAGTTGCAATAACATCAACAACAGGCTGGAAAAATGGATTATTCCTTGCAACGCTGAAAGGAATATCACTCCAAAGGAAAAATTTGGCCAGCAACTTGTCAGCTTGTTCTTTCTCAGTTTTTTTAAGCATTGAAGTGATAGATGGTTGTGAATCAGGCGTGGTTTTAGGAACAAAAAATGATGAGGCAACTACCGGGTTGGTTGTAGATATTGATGTTGAAGTAGAACCAGTGCCACTTCCTTATTCACCTGAGCCTCACACAATATTTGCTAGTTGCTTCTTCATTTATGCTTTGACCTCTCTATTGTGCTCTAAATTTTCCAATGATCTCATGGCTTTTCGGATGATTTCTGGATTTGTATTTCTGTAAGGCCCTATATCAAATCCAGGGATTTGTGCAAGGTGATACTTTAATCTATAAACCCCCCTGACATATGCTGCCCACACAACTTGCAAGACAAGTTTATTCTATCAAACCCTCCATCAAGTTCACCAAATTCCCACAGAGGGTCCAATTTCCTTGGCATGTTTGTAACTTGGTTGAACTCTTGACTCTTGAGTTTTAAACTTGTAAGATGAAGTTTGAACTTTGAAGTTGAATGGTGAACCTATGGAAAAATAAGGATTGCAATTTACAAAAAAAAATAAAAAAATTACATACACGAGTAACCTAACAAAATACATTGAATTTTTGACAATTTAACAAACAAAAACACCATCAAATCAACTCAAAAATATTTGATAAACTAATGGGTTATCCAAACCCAACCAAAAACAGAAAAAAACCAAAACAAAACACATAAATTTGGTGCCCATACCAGTTTGCCGGAGAAAAATGATCCTCTCCTCCTCAGCTCTCAATCCACCGGGGGTTTTGAGTCGTTTTCTCCTCCAATCAGCGCCCAATCGACCAAGATTTTTCTCCAAGGGGACTCCCAAACCACCGCTGCCGCTGTATGAACAAATGAATAAAAAAAATCGATTTTTGGGTGTTTATAACTCGCTCTCCGCTGGGCCCACGATTAAATCACATCGAATCACAATTTTATCGTAGTTATCGCGATTTTTTTCGGAAAAAATCGCCAAAAAAACCCACGTAAAAATCGGGCGATTTTATTGTCATTTTGAAAAAACCGCGATAAAACAATAAAATCGTGATTTTATTGCGAGTTTCGCATCACTAGTATTATGTATGGCAAATGGTTGCTTCACTAAATGAGCCCAAATATCATATTTATGGTGATGAAATGACAACTCTTCTTCACTACAAGGAATTATGGAAGCCATTTCTACCTAAACGTGATGACAACTATGACCTCATATTTTTAAAGAAGTATGAGGCCTTGTGGTTGATCAGTCTTTATGTGTAGCTAGAGCTTCTTCATCACAACAAGGATAACATGAATGCAAAGTAGATTTGGGATGCTTTCCACAATTTATTTATTTTTTATTTTTTTTACCCAAGTCAATTGAGTTAGAATTGAGCTCTCCAACCTTAAAATGGAAAATTTCTCTACTATTGAGCAATACATTGGCAGGTTGAAGAACTTGAACTTCGACATTGTTCAATCGGCTGGCCAAGGTATAAGGGATTCTAATTGTGCTATCATCTTCTAAAACATGCGTCTTTTCCTCAAGGAGCTTGTTTCAGCTATTTTAGAGTATGTATTTTCTAAACTTATTCAGTCACCTTAAGAAATTTGGGTGAACTATCCAATGGACCTCTACAGATCAAGTTATTTGTAAGGCATTTTCATTATACATGAGTCTATGGGGGGCACTTACAAATCCTTAAACAGGAAGAGGATGACCTACTCGTATTTTTTTCAACCAAAACTAGAAATTCGTAATACTGAAAATATGGGTGATGAGTGGAACATGTACATTGGGTTGATTCAAGTAGTCATTCGTAAAGCATTCTCAGCCAAAAATTAATTGATTCCTCAAAATTTCTAATGTCTAGTATATCAAAATTATTATGTTGGTTAGGGAATATACGATAAAACGCTTTCAAAATTTTACAATACTTGCAAAGCATATTAATTCATCTAGGAAGGGGAATTATTTTTGAAACCCGTGCTTCTAAACTAGAAAGGAGGGGTGACATTTAAGTCTGGAAGCTCTTGTGCTCTAGAGTTGTTGGAGTGTTCCTTATTGGTCCTATTTATTGATAACTACAATTCTTCCACTTGCTGGCAAAGACTAGACACTTTGTCTTCAACTTTTTGCATGGTGGTTATTCGTTCAATTAACAAGTCCATACATTTGGTTACATTGGCTATAATTTGGTTAACTTGGATTTGACTATTTTAATCATCCGTAGAAGGCAAATGCAATCCATTACTTGTTCTAACTTCTCCTTGAAAGGTGCCATAATTACTTCTTTAAATATTTCCCAACCTCAATTAAACGATAAGGAGTAGAGCTGAGCCTTTATAGACTGAAACTTCATTTTTTCCTTCACCCTCACTAGACGAAGCACCTTTATAACTAGCCAAACTATTAACTGCCTCATCCTAGCAACTATTTGTATCCTTATCCAAATTATCAAAATTTGAAACCCAATACTAATCTTATTGCACTAGATGCCCCCTAGAAAGATAAGAGGATTCACTTGAAAGGGTAAGAACTAATCGCAAGAGAAGCATATCATGAATTTACCTTCAAGATGACCTATCAATGGGAGTAAGAGTCTCGGTGAGCTTGGAGACTACTTTTCCTCTTCACATCACATGGAGCGCAGTTATACCCTCCAACTAGTTCACTGCCACCCCCATCACTTGAGATTTGGACCAGTTCTTTGAATACCCACTCTTTCCAATTTCTTATTGCATCCAACAACAATATATTGCCAAAAGTGCACAAGATGCCCTTGAGAAAGATAAGATGATTCACTTGAAAGGATAAATACTAATTGCAAGGGAAGCATATCACAAGTTTACCTTTAGCCTTTAGGACAAACTGAGATATGGAGCAATTTAGAGTCTAAGTGAGCTCGAAGACCACTCTTCCCCCTTATGTCACATGTAATCCATTTATACCCTTTGATTGGTTCATTGCCATCTCCAACACCAAAGAATTGGACCAAATCTTTGGATAGCAATTCTGGCCAATTTTATGTTCCAACCAACACTATTACATTGCCTAGAGCATTCAAAATTAAGAGATAAAAGTCACCTTTTCCCTCGAGGATCCTTTATTCCTCCTAGATTGAGATTGACCCAACTGTAACAAAACTTTCAATACCATCCCTAGTACCATAACTCTTACTCGAGACTCTAGAAATTACATTTAACCATTTGCATGTCTCAACTAAAATAGAAACCAATGGAATGCAGGAGACTACTAATCATAAAAAGAAAACTTCACCCTTACCTCGCCACCTTCCATGCAAATTGCCAACTTCAAGTGTTTCCATAGCTGGGCATCTCCTTACCCTCCAAGATTTATGGAATTTGCGCTTAACTCAACACTTGCTTGCATGATTACAAGTACACTCTTGATGTTGAGCCAACATCTTATTCATTGTGCGAATTACATCACTCTGATTGCCTTCACATGGTAGTAGTGTGCCTAGATTGAGCCATAAACTTGAAAACATGCTGCCATTAGAACTCATTATCCCATTTGTTTTGTTGGGGTATTGAAGTATCTCCCAGATCTCACATATTTGGAACATTGACATTATGGTAGATGCCAATTGAACCAAGGAAAGATTGAAACCCATCTCCACCCAATACATTCCACACCTGCGCCAAAATAGAGCTTGAGCCAAAGGCTTGTCCTTTCCCTACAGATCTTCTTGTTTCGTTATGGCCTATGCATGGCCCAACCTGAGATAAATTTGCCCATTAAATACTATAGAAGGGGCTTCAGAACTTTCTCTTCATTATTCTTAATGTTTCTAGTGCTAACAAGGTGCCAATTTTTGCCAAAGAGTCAACTAAAGAATTATGTTGTCTCACTATATGATGAATCTCATAAGAATTTAACATTTTCAGGATCCTCCAAATCTTCTTAAGGATTGCTTCTCAGCTCAAATCTTTTGGGAGAGTCCCCTTAATTAAACTATGAATAATGATTTGTGAATCCCCAACAATCAAAAGACTAGTAATTTGTCTTTCCATGGAAAGTATTAAGCCCTGAAGAAGGGTGCAAGCTTCAACATAATTATTGGGTCAATGTCTTAGGCCCCAAAAGTAGCTTAATTATGTTGTTTCATCCTGGTAGAGCATAGCCCCTCTTGCTCCTGCCACCATTGACCTACTCATATATTCATAAAGACGCAAACACTTTAAATAATAGTCTTCTCTATTCTCAATAGACTAAAAATATTACTAGACGAACAATTAGTGAAAATTCCCTTTTCAAAGAAGGTTAGTAATATTACACATTTAGTTGTGCACTTTGCATTATGGTGTTCCACCTTCTCACAGGATTGGATTGCAAGTTCCAGGGAAATTTGACATATGATGAGGTACAAATCATAAATGCTTTCTTTTCGACTACAATGATTAGCATAAATGTGAGCATATAACTATTGGTGTTGTTTCAACTCTCCTAGTTTTAGGATGTGGTACATTTGTCATATAATTCAAAGCATGGAGATGTTGTCTATGTTCATGGACATCGACCAAATTTACTATCTACTTATAGCATCACACACATACACACCAATAAAACAATGGAATTTGGCTGGATAGATGGATTATTAAAGATATCTATTACAGATTCAATGTCATTGCTTTTAGATATTATGATGAATCTAAACATCCATATAAGTTGGGGAAGTCTTCCTCACCTCCTTCAAATAAATTCATTGCAATGGTGGTCAATGCACATGACGACATTAAGCTATGGCACTTTCATCTGGGCCTCACCAATTATGGATCCTTGAGACACATGCACCGTCTTTCCCTCCCTGAGTGTATTCCATAGATCAAACCTCCTTTATTTGTAAATTGTCACAGATTTTATATTGGAATAGTTCGCCACAACAAATCTTATAATATTCTAAAATAATTTATTATGCAAGTTATTACCTTAGATTTTAGATTTAATATTACTAGTGTACATCAAAATTATGGAAATAACTAAAATTGAAATGAAAGAAACAAGCAAATGAACACACCATCCACATACATGAACATGAGATGTGACCTAAAAAACCCAATATGGGAGAGATCCCAATGAGAAGGTGAGACCTATGCTATGCTATCTTTTTCTTAGTTATAAAATGCAAATACAAAGAAAGGGGCACCCACTATGGAGTTCCCATGGACACTATGTCTTGAATGGTCGCTAGAAAATATTTTACCTCCTTTGTTATGCTTCAATGTCCCACTCCTAGATGCTTTGCTCAAATATGGAAGAATAACAATGGCAAAAGAATGGAATCCCTTGCTTACCAAGTGGACCAATATTAAACATATCCCGATAGCCATCTAAGGTTAGGGTTGGGGTTTTTGCATGCCTCAACCCTCAATTATTGTGAGGGATTTGGACCCTCTAGAATATTCTTGAAAGTCCATGTCTGACTAGCCCCACATTCATGAGTAATGGGCATCAACGTGGCATCTAGTGAGTACCATGGCGGTCAATAGGGTAAGTAAACTTATAGGAGGCATAACTTTTACGTATGAGCTTTGTTTGTGGTGATTTTCAAACCATTGAAAAGCTTCTAAGGTGTAGAAGAGTGTTGAGAGGTTTGGTTCTATGTTCCCAAAATTTTGGCCCCCAAAAGTGTTGTTTAACGCTTCAAATTGGCTTCGGAAATTTTCTGATTCCAAATCACCAAACTTGGAACTGCCCTTTAAATGGGCCCTACAAGCTATTTCCTCCAAATTTTCCAACTAGATAATATGAAGATATGATAAATTAAATAATGATTCATTTCAAATAATACTACCCCATTTAGGGAGGCTTTTGGTCCCCGAAAGCTTTTACTAACTAAGGGGAACATAAAGCATGCCTAGCTTATAGAGCAACACATTCTAGAAATGAGATTCTCCTTTCTGTCACCTTCTTGTACATGAACTTGGCTTTTTAGCTATTGAAGCACCTTTATAAAGTCCTCATCTTCATGTCAGGCTCTTTGTATGTGTCATGGGTAAAAAGCTCCATGTGCATAAGAGTTCTCAAAGCTATAAGCCTAGATGCAAAAATGGTTGTGAATTTACTAGTGCCATCCATTTATAGTGCCTAGTTCGCTAAAGCTTACCCTGAGGCCATGAATATTGTAGTGGCTGGCGATCATGTGGATAATGGTTTCCTTGCTCATCAGATAATGCTTCCACTTCTTAATAGCTTGAACCATGGCTTAGATTTCCTTATTGTTTGTAGGGTGGTTTAGGATTCTATCATGAAATATTTCAAAGTGATAGCATAACAGTTACTTCCTTGCATGAAGACTGCTCCCGTAGCATATCCTCTTGCATTTGTCTCCACTTTGAAAGGCTTTTGCAGATTAGGCAATGCAAAAACTGGTGCTTTACTAATTTTTTATTTTAGCTCATTGAAAGCTTTCTGTTGATTCTTCCAACACTAGAAGCTCTTACCACTTGATTTGTTATGACATGAAGTGGTGGTACTATAGTTATAACTGATGATACGAACTTCCATAGGTACTACATTGTTGCAAAGCTCCTAACTTTAGTGACATTGGTAGGATCTTGCCACTTGAGAATGACCTCCAACATCATGGGTTTTATCTTGAGTTCCCCTCTACCAATCACATACTGCAAATACACCAATATTGAGCAAATTCACTTTTCTTAAGTTTAGCCAACAATCTAAGCTTTTTCAAAGTCTATAACACTTGCATAAGATGTGAGATATGATCTTCCCAGGTAGATTCATAAACCAATATATCATCTAATTACACCATCACAAATGAATCTAGAAAGGAATGTAATACATCACTCGTCAAATGCATAAATGTAGTTGGTGCATTACACAAGCCAAAAGGCATTACCGACTGTTCATATAGAACCTTGCCTGGCCTTGAAGGTGGTATTCCAGGTGTCTTCTTCTTTATTCGTACATGGTGGTACCCTAATTTGAGGTCCAACTTAAGTACTTGGCATACTCCAAATTGAAATTGACCTAACAAATCATTGATCTTGAGGGTGCCATTTCCAGCCATTAATTAGTGTTGACCTCTAGGGTTTAGGTGTTACATGACTTTGAAGCCATAGAAATGTGTTGTAATTCGTTCTCTTATTTACTCATAATTTAAGTTGTCAATTTACATTTTATCATCATAGTTTCCAGGACTAATTCATTGTTGTTATATACGATTGTATAGCTGCTAGTTTTGATTTAAAGAGCTAGTTTATGGCATTCAAGTGTAATATCTTGATCGTGTGTGTTGGTGAACGTATTTGAGTCTTTATTGGTTAACTTAAGACTTTATTTGAGCCATAGGAATCTTTGAACTCAAATATGGAAGTTGTTATTTAATCCACCTTAAACTCTATTGTCTATTCATATCTTTGGGTGGAAATTAACGTAGAACCTTTAGGGGGAACTCAAGGTAATTGGGTTATATGACCCCTAAGATCTACTAGGGAATCCTACCTTGTTTTGGATTGTGTCCATCGCTAAAACGAGGGGAGTTGTTGCTAAGGTGATAGTGGTAATACTCCCATTGTTGTTCTTGATTTGGGTGGCCTAGTGAGGCTTTGCACTAGGGTGTTAGATTTTGTTTAAACAAACCTCACCTGGTAACTAGGTTTTCTCCCATATTGGGTATCCCAGGTCACATTTTGTGTTCATTTGTGTGGATGGTGCATACATTTGCTTGAAAATTTCATTTTAGTTTTAGTTATTTCCATAATTTTGAACATTAAATTAATAATATTAAATTAGATCTAAGATAATAGACTACATAATAAAAGATTTCATGATGTTTTAAAGATATGTTGTGATGAACTATTCCAATGGAATATCTATGGCAATTTACAAATCATATTGGTATAAGAGTAGTTTTCTTGGGGTACTTGTAGGATCCAAAAATTTGCTGAAGAAGGAAGTCTCAAAACTTGCCATGGAAGATGAGTCTAGTCATAAAAACCCTCAAGTTCGAGCAAAATAGAGATAGTCAAACCTAGAAGAACAAGTCATTGATATCTCAGGCAACACGGGTCAGAATTTGATGCTAATAATACAGGCAATAAAAAATTTGAGCAATATAACTAATTAAATACATAGCTACATACCTAGCTACTGAGTTTGAAGTTGATTCTGCGTTGTTGTAGCGCCCAATTTGCTCTTGTTACCAAAAGACCAAAACCTCCTTGCCAAACTAGGCACAATTTCGATACCCAACTCCAAAGTACTTCAAAAATTGAAGTAATTTGGCCCTCGTGCCCAAAAGCTTCAAGAACAATCAACACTTCTCTTAGTGTGTGACTCTCTAAGTAAATTCCTCTTCCCTGCACTTCATTCCCCCACAACAAAAGCTCCCTTCTCAGTCTTACGCCCTTCCCTTTATATTTCTCCGAGTCACCGCCCTTTCTTCCCTTTCTTGTCTCTGTGTCACTCCTTGTTACGTGGAACTCTACATGCCTTTGAACTTTTAATGATCTTTATAGATTTGATTGTGTAGGTTCTCTTTTTTTTTAAGGATAGGCTACATAGAATGCATTTGATTTGTTTAATTAGGGTTAACATTACTTTATTAATTTAATTTTAATTAATTTAATTCACCTATTTATAATTTTAATAAAATTAACATTATTATTTTACTCCAATATAATTTGTAAATAAAATTAATATATATTATATATATATTTTAAAAAGGTCGGGTTGTTTATATATTACCAAAAGCTTTGATGGAGCAAACTCCTATTACAAAACATTGTACCATGAAAAACATCTAAGCCATGAGATAGGAACACAGTCTCTTCTCCTAGGCTTGTGTTCAAGACTTCATGTATTTTTATGTGTATTCTAGTGTACTGCCTAACAAACTGACCTACTAGAAAGAGAAATGCATGTCATGGGCTCTCTAACAATTTTTCCAGGCTTGTGACTGATTGCTCCTGATTCGACTGGTTCTTCTTGTCATAATTGTCCAAGTTCTCTCCTTCGTTGCTCGAAGAGTTCTCTCCTACAGTGGGTTGAATTCCATGTGATTTGTTTGCTTGTTCTTCCTTTGTCTCTGCTTTCTGCTCCGAATTTCGTTGTGCTTCTTTGATTTTGTGTTGCTTGAGATGCTTCTTCTTTTGCTGCTGTTGACCACTTTCCTTTTGGCATAAACGGGAACCATTGGATGTGTCACCGGACGAGGTTGTCAGAAGATTAGCGGTCTAGATTAATTCGCAAAGATTGGGATTAGGGGATGGATGATGGAGATTAACCAGAGGCGTTGATGGAAGAGGAGACTGGAGGAGTCGTCGCAACCGTTGATGGTGGAGATCTATGGTCATCGGCCGCAAACAAGTCCGCATGTTAATCGAGAAGAAAGGCGGGATTAAATGTGGAGATGGTATTTCGAGCAGGTTATAAACCATAAGTGGTAAAAGGGAGGGGTTGCCCGATTCCACTGACCGAACGACACGTAGCATTGGAGGAGAGAGAGAAAACCGCTTTTCGGGTGGGTAATCTCCGTGCTTGTTGTCCGCCCGAAATTGGTGGGAGCCATCCGATCCTATGAGTACAGATTGACGATGGGGATGAGTCGCGCAGATTTGATTGATCAGGCTAATCAACGACCGTTGGATCGAGTGCCCGATCAACGGTCCTGATTTGATCGGAGATCGGAGAAAGGAGGGAGCAGCGCTGTGGAAAAGGGTTTGGAGTGTGGGCTCGACAATAATAATAGATGCAGATGAATGATTTTTTGAAGTCCAGATAAAGCGTTCGGACGGGTTTTTTCCTTGTAAACTGATAGAGTTGAAGTCCCTGCGAACGACAGAATTGAAGGAGGGCCAACATCTGGTAATACCAGTCAGGGAGGAGGGCTGATATAATGAGAGGGGCAGATGGAGGGCGTGGGTGCTCAGAAGGGATTTGCGTTCGCCGAGAGGATGGGGAGAAGGGAGAGAAGAGATATGAAGTGAGCAAGCTAGGCAAGTAGAAGGGTGGGGGCTTAAGGTGAAGTCTGCGCGCTGAATAGAGAAAACACTGCTAGCTATTAGAGAGGACAAGGAGGGTCTTTGAAACCAAAGTATCACTATAATAACATGAAAAATGGAGATTTCCCCGCTACATTGCTGCTGCGATTTTTGTGAATGTACCCTCTATTCTTATAGTGCTTTATCTCAGCCCGAAACCTGCCTTCGATGAGATAGATTGCAACGTAGTTCTTGTGTATAAGGTCAGAATCTTCATTCCTGCTGTTGCTCATACGAGTCTAAAGTTTCATGATTTTCCTTTGCTTTCCCATGATTTCCTGGCTGTTGCTGCAATGATGCGTCCTTTGTTGTTTTATAACTGTTGTTTTTTTTATTTCTAAGTTGCACGAAACGGGGAAACGGGTACGAGTTTCCGAAACGGGAAGTGATACGAAACGCGACCTCCCCAAATTTTGGAAACGGGGAAACACAAATATATATATATTGAAAATATATATATATATATATATGTGCAATATAAGCAAAACATAATGATACATTATAGTTTTATTACATTTAAACATTTAAGATTTAATTTTACATCACATTTACTCATGAATGATCACATAATGAAAATAAAAATATCGGAATATCCAAAAGCAACCTTTATTATATATCCAAATCTCAAAATCAGCCTTTATTTATATTAATATATGAGACTGCAAGTACAATAAAAACTATAAGGCTGCAAGAGAGAGATCCAAATTAGGTTTTTCTGCATCTACATCCCATTCTTTAGAAGGACCATTGTTGTATTGGGAGTCTCCTCCTACATAGTTGAACGACCTTAGTGCTCTTGATTAAATACACGTTTCATACCCTAGTACCCTGCATGATCTTGATTATTGGGAGTTTCCCTGCATAGAGGGCTTGGTTCGTTTGATTAAATACAAGTTCCATACCCTAGTACATGATAAAATCCAATGGAAACATCGCAATCCATCCAATCCTGAAATCCTGAAAAACAAATAAGTCTACTGGATTTTGAGTGAGATCTAAAATTCTACTTTCTCCATATGAAAAACCAATGAGGCGAAACCACTCTCAAACATCCTGAGGTCCATTTCATGGTAAGTTAAAAATTAAGTAAAAGGATGAAAATGAAAAATAAAGGAGAATATCACTTTTACTTTAAGAATTTAACATTACCATGAACTGCATATCAACACTAAGGCAACAATTCACTTTTATAACTTTAGACATGCATCTAGAAGCAACAAGAATTCACTAACATACTCTAAAAGTAAATTAAAAAACAAATTAAAAATAAAAATAAAAAAAACACGAGTTAATGAGGAAACGTGGTTTGTACGGCCCTCAAATGCGTTTCCGGCCGTACTGGCCACGTTTCGGGAAGCGTGGCAGTATGGCCGGAAACGCGTTTCACGGCCGTACCAAACGCGTTTCTGCGTTTCGTACCCGTTTCCGTACGGAAACGGACCTCTATACCACGTTTCTTGCAACATAGTTTGATTTATTTAATTTATCATTGTGATTTTTCCTTTGGAATTGGCTAGCTTTAAACTTGTGGTTTTTGCTGGTTATTAAGGAATTGAGCTGTGGTATTCCTCCTGGTTTTCACGAACAAGCCCTTCATTTTTTTTCACAGCTTGGTTTGCAAAATAATCTGCTTGTTGATTGTGAATTCTCAAGACATGTCTGTAGATTACATTGCCAAAGCCTTTCAAGTTCTACCTGATTCTTGTAAAGATTCTGTTCATGTACTCATTGCTTGGTTTTTTGTTTCTTGCCATTGCCTCTATTATTATGGTTGAGTCTCCTATTATGATGGGATTTTGGATTTTGTTTTTTTTTTGGTTGTTGTTGTTGTTGTTTTAACCCATCAACAAGTTGTATGCATTTTCTTTCCCATCAGGATCGATGATTATTCCCCTTGCCCCTGCCTTTCCCGGATTATGCTTTGAAGCCCCATCAAAGTATAGACAGTATTTATTCTGATTTTTCCTCCAGTTTGTCAGTACCTCTTCACTCATTCTTATTTTCCATATAACTCCTGAGCTTATCTTCCTCTGTCCTTTTTGCCCTTTATTATTTATTATGGCTTTCTTGAGCCAATCTCACTCTTCATGTTGAAGAGTTTTATAGTCTGTTGGAGCTATTCCTTTGACATTGAGTATTTCAGAAGTTAGACCCCATGTTTTTGAAAGGGTCTTCCCTACCCTTGGGATTTGATTTTTGAAAATGCACTTGTTTCGTGTCAACCAAATTTGCCAACATAGAACCATTGGAATGCATTTCCATATTCTCTGAATTGTGGCTTTTTTCTTTGTTGTGTATGGGTAGGCTTTCTCAAAGGTCTGAAGAAAATCCAGCAAGGTCTTTTCAAAATTTATTCTTATTTCCAAAGGACTTATTAGCTGCTTCCAACATTCTTTGGCAAAGATACATTCTTGGAAAAGACGCTGTATATTTTCTTCAGCTTGCTTGCATAATGGGCATCATGTTGGGCCTTGAAAGCCTTTTTTTCTTAAGTTTTCACTGGTCAATATTCTCCCTTTTAAAAGAGTCCAGACAAACATGTTTATCTTAGGCAAGCTTTCTGATTTCCATGCTATTTTCCAAGAATCCCACTCTCGTTGATTTGGTTGTTCTTGAAGGATTTTATATCCAATCCTAACTGTATAATGTCCACCGCTTGGGTCCCAGAGATATCCATCTTCCTCATCATGGTGGATTGGCGCTGCCCCTTTTAAGAGCTGCCTGATTTTGCTCCATTGCCCTTCCATATCTGTCGGAATCGTTGAGATTTTTCAGTCTTGCTACTCCTTTTGGTTCCATAGAGAGATTGAGTGTAAAGTATTGAAACCTTTACCTTTCAGGCTTTCATCCACTCTTGTATGTCTTCAATTTCTGGATGAGTCTGAAGTGGTTCTTTTCCCATGATTCTGTCCTCCCAAATTGAAATTGTTTTTCCATTGCCTGGGATTTTAGAAATGTATCTACTCATTAATGGAATTGTTTTTTTAACCAGCTTCCAAACTTGGGTACATTGTCTTATTGGGATATTTCCATTAAGCAATCTTTCCCTGGTTCCATCCATATATTTTGATAAAAAGTCTTTTTCCACCAGCTCTCTTTTCCTGTAATTAGTCTCCATACTATTTTCATTCCCAGTGCTGCATTCAGGAGCCTAGGTATCCGTATTGATAGTCCTCCTTGTTCATAAGGTAGTACTACTTGCTCCCACCTAAGTAGGCTAAAAGTTTTGTTTTCTTGCTTCCCCCCGTGCCACAAGAAGCTTCTTAAGATTAACTCCATTTGTTTGTTAGCACTTATTGGGGCCATGATTATTGCATATTGGTAGATAGTTAGTGCTGCAAGGAGTACTTTGATTAGTATTACCCTTCCTGTCATATTCAACCACATCATACCCCAACTTTGTATTTTGTTTTTAATTTTTTCAATTTGTTTAGTCCATATTTCTGTCTTCATGTTCTCTCTTGAGATTGGAAGCCCAGATAGAAGAAGTGTGTCCATTTTTCCTATACAGGAATGTTTAAGATTTGTGAGATCCTTTGCATAGTTCTGGGGGGAGGGGGTATTCCATCCATATATCCTGCATCTATGTTGCACGGGTTCCCGAACTCGGGGGTGGGGTTCTCGAACCCGTCCTGGGTTCTCGAACCCAAGTACCGGATTCTTGTAGGGTGCTTCTAAGAAGAACCCATAAGAACCGGGTTCTCCATTAAAAAAATTTGGGTTCTTTTGTCTTGACAGGTACGAAGAACCCTGATGATGGGTACTTGGAACCCCAAAATCGGGTTCTTTGGAGTTCATTTTAGATTTTATTTTTAAATTTTTAATTAATTAATGGCTTCCCCTAATATTCCAAGTAGCTAGTTCTGCATCTTTCGAGAGGAAATTGAGTACTTGTGCCTTTACCATTCAGTAAAGAGAAATAGGTGGCCTCAAAAAAAGGCAGAGAACTATGACATCATAGCAACACTTTGTCTCATATCTAAAAAGATCTTGGGTTACAAGGAGGGTCCCTTTCAAGAGATGGGGCCAATACACAAATGATGCTATTGTGGGCGAAGAGATACACAGATGGCCCTTATTGAGCTACCCCAGTTGCTAGGATGGAAGAGCCTCAAGAGAAGAGTGATTCCTACTTGGAGACCATGCCTAATTGAAGATCTAAGTGATGTTATGACATGGCTTGAGGAAAGCCATTGTTCACATTAGCTATTTTATTTTAGTATTTTAAAATTTCCTAGTTTGTTTGGAGATGCTCAAGGCATTTGGAATGTAGAATACAATGGACATATATCATGATATTTACTAATATGTAAACTCCAATTGCACTTGATATAACACAGAAATTTTTGAATTTCATTGTGAATGTTGAATGTTCAATGATGTGCATGTTAAATATTTAAAAGTTTAAATCATAAGTATTTAGTTTTCTTGTTTAAAGTTGAAAATATACAATTCACGTAATATTATAATATAAAAAATAAATATTTAATATATTATATATATAAATTATAATATACCCCCGACGAACCCACGCACCCTGTTTCAGAAAATGACGTCCCTGTCCCCGTCCCTATCCCCGAACCCACGTTTCCTGGCAACATAGTCCTGCATTTTGTGTTGTTTAATAGCCCACCCGAAACCTGTAAAAAATCATCCAAAACTTTTTTGAACCTCCTTGCTATTATTGTTGAAGCCCCTCCCAGAAGCAATGTGTCATTAACAAAGAGTGAGTGGTTTATTGTTTTTACTCCTTTTGCTCTGATCCCTGTGATGTTTCTTTCCTTTCTTTGATTTTCCAAAGCCTTGCTTAAAGTTTCCGCCATTATAATATATAGGAAGGGAGAGAGAGGACAACCTTACCCAAGGCCTCTTGTGCTTTGAAAGAAGTCACTGGGCCTTCCATTTATGAGGGGGGCAATCCAAGGAGTAGAAATGCATGCTTGTATGACTTCCATTATATCTCTTGAGAAACCAAGTTTCTGGACGACAACCATTAGATATGGATGGTTGACCCTGTCAAATGCATTAGCCATATCTAGCTTGATTATGAGGCCTTTCTCTTGCCTTAGCATACTAGAGTGTATAACTTCCTGTACAATAATTATCAATGTGGAAAAAGTCGAAGTCGGGATTAAATCGGCAAGGGTCGAAAAGTTGAAAAAGTCGTTAAAGTCGGGAGTTTTTCGAAAAAGTCGGCAAAATTAAACGGGCAGCCAAAAAAATCAAAAAATCGGGATTTAATCGGCCAGCCAAAAAAATAAAAAAATCAGGATTTAATTGGGATTTATTCCCGACTTTTTCCACACTGATAATTATATTATCTATGATTTGCCTGTTGGGCACGAATCCTCTTTGGTTTTCAGATATGATTATTGGAAGTACTTCCTTGACTCTATTTGCAATTATTTTTGTTATTATCTTATAAGATGAATTGCAAAGAGAGATAGGGCGAAACCTGTTGAAAGTTGAGGGGTTTGCTTCCTTCGGGATTAGAGCAAGGTAGGAAGATTTTGGGTTGCCTCCTATTTTTTTTTTTTGAAGACATTCTTCACTATTCTTAAGAAATCCTTTCTAATGGTATACCAATGAGATCTGTAGAATGCTATTGTGAAACCATCTAGCCTTGGGGCTTTGTCTGGATGCAAGCTCCATATGGCCGCCACTACCTCTTCTTCTGTGGGATCCTTGCACATTGCAGCATTTTGTTCTTTTTAAATTTTTTTTTTTTGTGTGCTTTAAGAAATCTTCCCTCTTAGCCATTTCTCCATTGGTTGAGAGTAAGTTTTTAAAGTGATGATAGACTGCTTTTTTTAGTTCCTCCGCACCTTTGACCTCTTGGCTTTCGAATTGAATTTTTTCTATTTGGTTTATTACCCTTCTTATTTTCATTGTGTTGTGGAAAAAAGATGTGTTTTTGTCCCCTGCCTTGAGCCACAAAATTCTGGATTTCAATCTTGCCTCTTCTTCTTCTTTCTTGTTTTCCCTATATATTTCCCAGAAGATTTCCTTCTCTCTTAGATAATCTTGCTTGCCTTCTTCTCTGTTTTCTTTTTCAGTTTGCATGCTTTCCATTTTTTGTTGTAACTCTTTTTTCTTTTATTTTTATTTCATTCGCTCTTGCCCATTCCTTTAATTCTTGTTGTTTTTAATTTTGTTTCCCAAATATACTAAGGTGACCCTATTACTCTTGGCTCCCATGCTTCCTTGACTAGTTCGCAAGTTTCTGCGTTGTTGTCCCAAATTGAGTTGTATCTAAATGGGAGCGGTTCCTGGTTTTCCATTTTGCCCATGACTATTGTCACCGATTTATGGTCATATGCTGTGGTGTGTAAAATTTTTGATTTTATGGAGTTGTGCGCTGCTACTATGTTTTCTTGTATCGGAATTCCATCCAACCTTTCTTTTATGTTGCTTTTGCCCACTCTTTTATTGCTCCAAGTGTATTTCCCGTTGCTTGGCGAAATGTCTATTAAATTGTGTTGTTCCATTATTTCTTCTAGAATATCCCTGGATGGGTTTGTGTGGTATGTTCCTCCAAACTTTTCTTCTATACTTCTTACCAAATTTAAATATCCTCCTAGAATTATTTTCCCAGCTTGTATTTCTTTTAGTGCTTCTTTTATGGTGGCCTAGCATTGCTCTTTTTCCTTGTAGTGATTTGGGGCATATGTATTTATAACACTGTACCTCTCTTTTGTACTGATTTGCATTAGATCCGTTTGGATCCAATGCTGGTCTTTTTTGTATTTTAATAATTCCCAGGTTCCTTTTTTCCATATTGTGCAAATACCTTCAGACGCTCCTGTTGCCTGTATTGCTTCCCCTTCATAATTTCTGTTTATTTTTTTTATTTTTATTTATTTTTTATTTTTATGTTTTCAGTTTCTTGGTTGTTTGTTTTTGTCTCCTGAATCATAAGGATGTCTGGGTTTTCTTTTGCTAGAATGTCTCTTGTGGCATTTTCTTTGGCGGATGATCCCATTCCTCTGCAATTCCAAGAGACCACTATCATTATTTACTTGTTGGGTGGTGCATGGCTCCTTTCCCTCTTTGCTGGCTTTTTTCGTTGTTTCCTGTACTCCTTCCTAAGAAGGTTTCCATAGGTTGCTACGTTCCTAATGCCATTTCTTTTGCTGTTGCTTCATCCCTGAGTTCTTTGTTTGTCTTTATTCCTGCTTTTTTTTTATATATTCTACATTTGGGGGTGCTTCCTTTGATTGTTTTCTGGTTAGAATTCTGTCTACCGAGGGCGGGGGGGAGGGGTGTGAGAGTTTGATAACAGAGGGGATGAAGGGGAGTTGGGGGTATGTTGTGGGGATCTGGATCTTGGTCCAGGGGATGGGGGAGCTGAAGGATCCATAGGCTCAAAAGGATTAAGGCTAGCAAGAGGATTATTATCTTCTTTGGGTGATGAGGGATGGAGATTAGAGATGTGGAGGGCTGTGAGGAAGATAGATTTGGTTGTTTGTGGACTGTCTTCTTTCTTTTAACTTGTTCCCATTTGTTTTCCGGATCTTCACTCTTTTCATTTTCATTTTCTTTTTCTTTGTACCTATTTGCAAAATGACCATATTCGTGACATACCTTGCATTTGAAGGGGATTTGTTCGTAATCCAGCTGTTGTATGTGCGTCCATTGGTCCACTTTGATTTTGATAGCTTCTAGTAGCCCTTTCCCAAGATCTACTTCTACATAGATTCTAGTGCATGTATGCATATTTTCCTTTGGCTCGCACCTGTTTATATATTTCCCAACTACATTTCCTATGGCTTTGACTGAATCATCCCCCAACAATGAAGGGGAAGGTGTGGCAATCTAACCCAGACGAGGACGGCATTGGGTACATCCATTTCTGGGTCGAAATCCGGTGTCTACCTGTTTAGATACAAACCACTTGTATCCATAAAATAAGGTCCATTCCTGAAAATCAGATCTCGATCCTCCTTGTTTTCAAAGTAAAAGGTGTAGTAACCTCTTCCACAAAACTTGATTGAGATTTTTCCATCTATTGACGCAGTCCAGTTCCTTTCTACCCATTTTTGCACAGTTTTGGGTGATGGCCAAACCCCGTAAACTACCCTACTAATCCACGCTCCACCAAAGAAAGTGCTACTCTACAGGGAAGGGCAGGAGGGAGTGAGATTTTAGGAATGTCTTCCAATCTTTTAACAAACTTGGTGATTGATGGTCTGTTCTTTGTCGGGCCCATTGCAGAGATGAGAGAGGCAAAAACTTTTGTTGTTCCTTCCTCTGATACGTCCATGGTGCTCAAACCCCAGTAGTAGGAGGCCACTGAGGGGTAGGTGCGAGCAGCTGTGAGCTTCTTGTTGTGTTCGCTGGTTAGGCTAACTCCTTCAGCAAGCAGCGCAAGAATCAATTTTTAAATTATATTTTCTTTTGGTATATAAGGGTGTTATACATATCAAGTACCTAACTTGATATATTTATTATATTCCGGTGAGATAGAAATTTATTTCGATAATCAATTCATTACCCTAACTTAGGCACTTTCCAGTATTTGCCAATGTGTGTACTAGTGCAATACATTCGGTTCATGCACATGTAGCTATCATATGGATGCTCCATATGTATGCTAATATCCACATTTTGTTTGTAGTTTTAGGTGGGCCATTACATCCCTTCTCATTGAGGCTCTAAAGATTGGACATTTTGGAGAGATTGGTAGCTCTAACTCAAAAGTTAGATCTAACAAGAAATCAAGAGATAATGAATACCTTGAAAAGGAGCCAAAAAAGGAGCTAGAGAAAAAGCAGCCAAGTTCGGATGTCGTCACTTCTTCACAATCTTTGTTTAGAATGGAAGTTAAAGAGGACATCAAACCCTTCCAAGGTGAGGTTGAAGTTGGCAAGTTGAATCATTGGACACAATTGTTAGAAGTTTATTTGTGTCTGTAATATAGGAGAAGGGAAAAATAATTCATTTTCCCTACTTAAAATTAGAGCACCATGCCCTAACTTAGGCTAGAGGGTGATCCCTCACTAACTAAGTGGGATGCACTTTAAACCACCATCAAGTTACAGTTCTACTCTACCAAGCATGTAGAGGACAATGGATCTATCGACATCACTTAAAATAGATGCAAGGGTAGAGTATGCAAGAGTAAACTACCCAATTGAAAAAAATGGGTTTCAATCGTTCCCTCATCAATTAAGCATACAGGAGATGCACCCACTGTCTCCTCAATGCACTTTCCTCTTACTTTATGCCAACTACTAGATTGCTATGGGGGGTATCCCAATCTACGCACACTCCACCAACAATCTTAGAAGACCAATGCCTATAAACACTTAAGATTCTACTGTAGAAAATACAAACCAGCAAGCAAAACTCACGTAAAATACTCAATAAAAGGTTACCTTGGAGGATTGGGAGTGAGAGAAAGGAGCAAAATTCAAATGAGATGGTTTACCCTTGATTACCACTTGATTTGTAGCCTGATTTGAACAAGCTTGCTGATGTCCAACACTTCCAGATTTGCAAAATGACCCATAAAATGCAGGAAAATTAGATTTTGAGTGTTTTTGAAGCAACCGAAAAATGTGGAAACACAGTAGAATGATGGGTCCTTGGATGCTTGAGCTAGGAGATTGAAATAGGAGTGAATAAACAGCCCAATAATGAATAATATACAAATAAACAGTAAGGTACATCAATCTGATACAAACTTGCATGAATTAAGCATGCAATCCCCAAGCGATTAAAATTGGAAAGTGCCCTAATCAACATAAAACCTTTTGCAGTACTTAGAGCAGCTTTAAATACTTTCAAATGTTGAATATCTGAAACAAAACACTTCAGAAATATAACTAGGGCTTTTAAAAGGTTAGAGATAACCTTTCACGAAACCCTAGGCAAGGAGCCTCACCAATCTTTGAAGATATTGTTGTAGAAAATAAAATTCAGATTGGTGAAGACAACTTCAAAATAGTCAAATTGATGTTAGATGAACCTTTAAAGCAATAAAAAGAGGGTTGTTTTACTTGGGCCTTTAAATATTCAATATGACATGATTTCCAAGAAAAATGCCTATATTGAAGAATGTAATCTCCACTAGGGCTATTGGGGTCAAGATAGATGCCCCTCTTAAGTTGGCTGTCCAATGTGTGAATTAGGGAAAAGAGCTAGAACCCTAGAAGTTAAATTTCATCTTTGTTTAATCAAGATAAGGTATGAAACCAAACCCTACTAGAGAGGATCCTTTTCAATGGGAAAACCTTCAATGACAAGATCAATTATGACATGAAATAAAATGGAACCCTTGTTGAGGAACATTAGGTATAGCCCAACAAGGAGATTCAATATTTACCTCGCATCAACAAGAGAGAAGTGAGAAAACAAAACCCTAGACATTCCTCTCCAAGTGACAAAGTTTGAAAGTTATTTAGAACAACCAAGAAAAAGAGACTCTGATGTCAACACCAAAGCCCTTCTTGAAAATATTCACATTATAACATAATGATCTAAATAATCCACAACCATTTGGAAGAAGGAAGAACTCTCTATTTATAGATCAAGCTCTCAACATCTCTCCCCATTTTTCTCCTTTGAACAAGGTGACTTGTCATCCACAAAATGCTTGGAGATGAAGTCAATAAAAAAATTTGATTTTACATTGCTTAAAACCCTTCATGTCCCATTTGAAGAGGCTAGCTTTGCTTGTTGGAGGGGCCAATTTGGGCTAAAATTCCAATGTTTTCTTTTAAAATGGCTTTCCTTTACTTGAATATTTCTTGGAGTGCTTGGGAGGCCCAATGACTTGCTTAACTTGTTCAATGTTCCTCTTTTTTGACATTGGAGACCATCAACAACTAGTATAAGGTGGCTGAAATCCTTATCTAGGTCTAATTCTTTGCTTGAAATGTGCTTTAAGGCTTTATCTTGCTTGCTTGTGAGTTGCTTTGGTCCATGTGAGTATCTTTAACTTTCCTTGACCTTTTCTTTGCTCAAATTAGGTGCCACATTGCTCCTTTAATTGCTTACGACTACCCCCTTTTGAAGCTGAATACATGCTTGGAAAAGTACTTTTAGGAAGGTATTTTGAGTGCATCAACTTGGAGATGACTTGGTTTGACTTGGAGGTTGCAACGAACCTTATCCTTGCCTTCGAGAATGTGGGAGGCTGCCTTTGAAAATGCAAATGCATTTTGAATTGTGAGGTTGACATGAAGAACAATGGCCATGGCCAAAGAGGTGTGCATACACAATAAAATGGCCCATGTGGGGAACAAATAGGTGCGCTCTGATAATGAGAACATGGATGTTTTCGCCCTTACATGGTGCAATTCCCTATGAATTGCTTTAGATAAGTGTTCCATTAAATCATGTGTTCTAATAGGACCACCTCCACGATGCCCGCAAAGCAACCCATTACATAAGAATTCCCATTAAAACATGGAATTGTTGTCCACTATGGGTCATCAACAAAACCATACAACCAATCACCATGAAGACAAAGATAAGAAGATTGATTGTGGCCGTCCAACATTGGGCATCTAGGATACACTTTTTCACTTCAACACACATGGACTTACTGGGCTATAAATTGCACACATTTGAATTTGAAATTGGTGTGGTCAAAAGTTTTGGAGTAATCATGCTAAAATAGGGGTAACAAGTGGTATGGTATGGTTTTTGATGGCCCACAAATGAACATTGAGTGGGGCCTTTTGTCGTGATCTACTATGATGATATATGGATGTAATACCATCTTTCTGGTCTCTCACTTAGCTTAAGGGAGGCTATTGAGATTATGTGGTTACTCTTCACTTAAGGCTACATGCCAACCTACTATTTGGGGTATTAAAGGCCTTATGTTGATTTGGGTAGCATCGGATGTGCTCTAGCCACAAAAATTGGTGGAGAGGCTAAGGCACATGAGATCTCCAATACCCAGAAAGGGTTTGGGTAGATTCTAAACAATTTGGGAGATATTATAAATTAATATTTTTAATGGAGTCCCTAAGTTTAAACTTAGGGAAAATAAAATATTAATATGTATTAATATAAAACTGTGTTAGAATGGTCCAAAAGTCATGCATCAAGTCAGATCTAATCTTAGCCGTTGATTAGGGACTTAATCTCGGCCGTTGATTTGTCAACGAGAAAAGTATAGGTTTAGGCTTGAGGGACACTTGGAGAACACACAGAGGGAGACTAGTCAGTTCAATTTCTGGAGTGGGGTTAGCTGAGAAATTGAACCAGTGGTCTGGTGAGCAGTTAGGAGGCAGCAAGTACCGAGCAGAGAGGCGGGATCAGTGCTGAGGCAGGAGAGGTAGACGCAGGGCTTTTCAGGCATACGCAGAGGCAGCAGAAGACTGCGCAGTCACTTGTTGGGGTTGCGTGAGTGACGCAGAGAGGCCCAGGGCTGACGCAGCCAAGCAGGGGTTGACGCAGAGGGATTAAGAGCCACGCAGAGGTTAGTAGGGTTGACGCTGGGATTGGGAGAAGTGCTAGAGAATTATTTCTCTCTGTGGGTAAGCCAGTTTGGCACCCTGTTGTACAGAGAAATTGTTGAATAATACATTCCTCTCTTGCTGCATTGGCTTTCCCATATTGGATTTTTCCGGGGACTGTTGTCCAAAATATCTGTGTCAATGTGTTAATGCTTGTGCATATGTTTGTTTTTGTATTACGGTGTGATATCTGCAACAATATTTATTTTAATGTTTATTGAAGAAATTTCATAAATAACTTATTGTGGAATAAGTAGGAAAAATAAATCAGTTGCTGCAGTGATAGAATTTTCACAAATGGGTCTACTTTTGTTGAGAAATCTAGGGCAGTATGATTAAGTTTTTCTTTTAGCTTAATTTCTCCTACTTTGACAAGTTCTTGTGATATTATATTACTTTCTTTTTGTTATTATGTTCCTTCATCATCAAGATAAATGCCAAACAAATGAAGATCACGAACACATGAAAAGAACACAAGATGTAGGTACTCATCCACGACAAAACCCATATGTATGGGAAAACCTAGTCCAACTCTTCCATTAGTAGATTCAAATCAAGATGAGGCAATCCAAGTCCCTAGACAAAGACCTCCTCTAATCACCAAGTCAACCCTTCCTTCAAGTAGATGTATTCTGCTAAAGTCTCCAAGTGTCAACTTCCTAGATGCAACTTCAATCCAGATTTTCGGCCCCCAGCTCTAGAATTTCGTCCCCCTGCTTTAGAACTTCAGACCTACAACTAACTAGAAATTTCAGCCCCAGCTTCTGTCCAGAAACCCTAGCAAACTTCGTACGTGTGAGAGAGATAGAAACTTCGATTTTCCTTATTTCTTGGATTAGATCTTCTTCCCCTGCACTTCACTCCCTTTTTCATCCTCTTTCTTCTTGTAGATTGAACTTATGTGTGTGTGCTTCCAAGTGAGTTGAGCTCCCTCTATTTATACTGCTTCCATGAGGTCAAATTGCCTCCAATAGGGCCGACTTCTCTAGGACAGGGCCTACGTGGCGATGAGGGACAAAATGATTGTTTTGACTCAAAAATAAATTTCTTTACATGATATAAAAGCCAAGAAGGGTCTAATAAATATGACAATGACTCTCTTGACTCTTGACAAAACCTAGAAGCCTTCAGTGGATGCTATGACCTAAAAAGAGCATGAAACCCATGCTTCAATAATATTTTTCTTTTACAATAATTTTTCTTTTGACAAATACAATTATGAAGACCGACACTAGTAACATATGATATTCCCGCTTAGCAATATTGCTAAGAGAAATATCAATCTTGCCCAATTTTGTCTTATTTCATGTTTTCACTTAGGAGATGTGGGTTTAGAGGCCCCACATGAATTTTGGGAGTAAGTGGGGGCCCAAACATTAGGAAGGAAGGGAAATATTGTGGCTCTAGTGGAGCATGGGGGCCACCCCATGGAGAATTACGACCCACATGTGGAGTATGCTCTCATTGGAGCAAAGTTGGTGGGGGAAAGTCGAGCTGGGCTCACATGGGCATCTTGGAGGCTCTTCGATAAATAGAGCTCATTTTGGTCATTCATTCATCTATTTTCAAACTTGTATTTGACATAGCATGCTTGAGCGGAAGCCAGTTTGCAAGTGTTGTTTAGCACATGAGTGTCTTCGAGCGGAGATCTCAACCCTTGCTTTGGTGGACTTCGAGTGCTAGCCCAAGGAGGGAGTTCTACTTAGTCCCAAATCGTACCAACAACAGATAGGTCGAGTTATAGTAGTAGGGAATGTAGTTGCATGGAGGTCGATTTACAGCAGCAGGGAAAGCTGTAGCAGTGCAGAGACTATGCAGTGCTTGAGGAGACTCACTTGGGAGTTGAGGAGTGAAGGGAGCTTGGGCGTAAAACTTAAGGCGGAGTTCGGGGAAGTGTTGTGGGGGATTTTCTAGAATTTTGGCGGAGCAGTAAACACAACATCTGCTACAGGCTACATCTTTTGCTTGTGGAGGAGGGCCAAGCATTTGGGGTCAATTTTGGAGCGTCAAAGCTAGGACAAACCCTTTCTGGATTTTTCTAGGTTTTTGACAAGGACCTTATAAATAATTTGGCAGAATTTTCTGGGCAGATTTGAGGGGTCAAACAAGGGTTCCAATTCAACCAGCAGCTAGAGGAGCTAGGGGAAATAGGGTTGAATTTCCGAAGTCAATCATTGGCCAATTCCTTCGAGGGTTATTCTGGGTATGGCCGAGATTAATTTCCCAAATTTTTTTTAGCATCGAGGAGGGCCCTAGCAGCAGATCCATTCAGTTAGTAGCATATTTCTGGGCATCTTCAGCGTAGAGCTTGAGCAACATAGCAACATTTTGGTGGAGGGTGTCTTATTTTTCATTTGGGGCTTTGCTAGCTTGCCTTGAGCAAGCCCAGGTGCCTTCCTTCCAACACCTTATTGTACACCCATCTTTATTAATACAAAGAGCTCAACAACGCAATTTTTGGTGCAAATTTATGGTATGATTGTGTGTTCACTGTTTACGGTGTTTTTGTCTAAGTTTGCTTTGTTATTTACTATAAAAATTCCCTAAGAATATTACAGTGGTATCATAGCCATAAACTTGGCCTAGCCTGTCGAAAACCCTTCGTTTTATGACGACCAAAATAAAAAGCTAAGAAATCATGGGATCCAAAGAAAGATCAGAATCAAACAACATGGCATTAACCTTGAATGAGGTGATTAGGATGCAACAAATGATGATTGATGTGGGGGAGAAGTTGATTCATTCCGCAATTGGGAATCCAAACATGATTGCAACTGATGTGGAGTTATTGGGAACAAATTGGAGGGCATACCAATCATTGGGTCATGGCATTCAGGGGTCCCTCTCTTTTTGGGAGTTATGTGAACTGAGAGGCATGCAGAAACCAATGGAGATTTAGTGGAGTTTTGCGGGGATGATGAGGAGGATTAAGGAAGAGGACAAGAGAGTAGTTCAGGGAGCCATGGTTGGCAAGGAGACAGTTGAGCATACGCCCATTGATGAGATGCCATCCGTTGTTGAGGTATCCATTGATGAGGTGTCGGGAGAGATCTCCACTGTTGATAAGGAGCTAATAGGTGTAGGGGCATCCGGAACTATGACAAAGTTGTCGAATGTTAGTCACCTACAACGGACTGGTGAGCATATCGTGCATGTTGGGTTGTCTATGGAGGATCATTTGGAGGCTCATGTCGAGCCAATGATGGAGGAGGATGTGCAACCACCCTTTCGGTAGCCATTGACGAGGAGCATCATAGAGACCACACGTTGAAATTCCAGCATAGTTTGCTTCAAAGGAACACTGACAGGATCTACTACGTTATCATCCCATCCCTACGTATTGGATTAAGAGAGGCGGAATTGTCTAGGCATACCAGAGGGGATGACCAGGTTAGCAGCACTGTTGGGTCACCTTTGCCCATTGGAGAGAAAATGACAAAGCTACCTAGTCAGATATCATGCGTTGACCTATGTAGCGGGATGAGACGATTGGAGTTGCACAGGGTGTAACATCTGCATGTTGGGGTTGTTCTATGTGTAGGATTTCGTGCATTCAATCCCTCTCTTGGGGTTGGATGATGAGAGATTCTGAGTTGGTACCTTGTGGAGTGGGCTATGGAGATGGTGGACCTAGGTGTAGCTCAGCAAGAGCTTCCAGGCACTGGGGATCCGGGTGGGACTACCTATCATTTCCCAGATATGTCGATTCGCTACAACCTAGATGGTACAGTTGACCTAGCAGTAGCACAAAGGACGCAGAGGAGCAGAGCAATGGTGGCATCACTGCTGACACATAGGGAGATTCACTTCTCGGATCTGTCAGGGGGATTTGGAGAGAAGATCCATTCATCCGCAAGTATAGTGATGTGATGGTGGAGGTGATGACACTGATTAGATGTGGCCCAACACATAGAGACACAACTATAGGCCATCACATCCAAGGATGTGTGGGAGCATCTAGCATTGAGCAGTGGACTATCGGTGGACATGGAGGTGCATGGTGGTGTACTATAGTGTGTTGGATTGCATTGTGGAGTAGGAGTGTCTTACATCACATTGAGTACACACAGGGAGTGACTGGCGCCTTGACACAGACAGGGCATGCGATGACACATGGTGGTATAGAGGTAGTCGGGGATATCCTATGGTGTACAGAGATAGGTCTTTGCATAGTTTATCAACATATTCGAGATCGAGAGAGGGGCACCCATAAGGTTATTCTTCAGTACCCCGACATATTCTTGATCCTACCCTTGGGGACTTACCCACCCATGACTCTCTAATTGAGGCGTTTAGTGGAGGCATAGGCTGACGGATGCAGGTTTAGGGACCACTTGGTTTATTGCGGAGGTAGCATAGGTTCCACTCCTGGGCTCACACAGGGGGAGTTGATTGCGAGGGAACTACATGATGCACTTCGAGTGAGACAATCTACAAGAGGGCATCCATACTCTAAGAAGTATCTAGATGTATTGTTAGGAGTTGGGATAGCAGACTACACTGCGTGGTTTGGCAGGAGCAGGGCAGGTTGGCTTGTGCGGGATAGATTCCTGATACCTAGTGTCCACCCATGGGAACCTACAGGGCTAGATGGGTTCTAGTAGGTAGCAGCGCTACGTAGCGACATTCTGCGACGAGTGTCAGTTATGAGATCCCAGTATGGTTGGGAGATCCAGGGATCTGGTTGGCGGGTGGATCACTCCCCTTGGTGATGAGGAGGATCATGGCAAAGGGTGATCCAGTTCACCTTGGGCTTGACACATGGGGGATCACTGAGACCTCCACTGCATGGCAAGGCATATTTATCCTGTTGTTGCTTAGGGTCGAGATTGGCAGTAGAGGCATAGGTATCGACATCATGGGGATGCCCGGACAGGATGAACATGGATCTCACAGATTTTTCGCCACTAGGCCTCAGGAGAAGAGGATACAATCTGCACAAAGTGGGCAATATGAGCATGTTGCATCACCAGTTAGGGCTAGAGAGCCACAACATCAACATGACAGTTTCCTTTTGCAATTAGCACGGGATCTCAGCCTCTCAAGGCTTGGCAGTTTAGCCACATTCAAGGATGTGCTAGTTTCTATAGGGGAAGATCGTATAGGTCTTCCATTGGGTTTCAGTTGCACGGAGAGTAGTTTTCCCCCTGGATATTCGTTGATGACTTGGGGCATTGTGTTGGTATGGTAGGAAATTGGCACGCATGGGTTTTGGTGGTCATTGGCGCTACTCAATGGCAGGCACTAGGAATTGGGAGCGATGGGCCTCCAATCTGGTTGTGGGATCTAGGGATCCATTGGGTTAGAGGACTACCTTGTTTTGGGAGGATCACGGGGATGATAGAGACGGGATTGCATCTTCCTCTAGATGATAGGTCAGAGACCATCAGGATGATCACTACGAGGCGAGGAAGGCCCTTCTTGCTATTGTTTCGGAGTCTGGGTGTGCATCGGTAGATGGTAATCTTGGCAGGGTGCCTTGGCAGGAATGGCTTGCGTGCAATAGAGTTTTCCCTTATTGGGTGTGTAGCGGAGGTTTATCAGAGTGGATGACTTTGCAGGAGCGCGAGTGGGTCGCAGTTATGACCAGGCTGGGGCAACATCCACTTGATGGACTCACTTTGAGATTAGTTTGGGACTCGAGAGCTACATGGCTGAGTAGTTGGGTTAAGGATTGGGGAGAGTGGGTTCCCACAGGGGTAAGTCACCCAGATTTTCCATTGGGACTCCTTTATGACAAGTCAGCACAGGGATCGAGAGTGGCTTAGTGGCATAATTGGGACCTTGGTATTGCTCGCAATGGTAATTGGGTCAACATGGAGAGAGCAGTTGGTCAGTAGTTGCTTGAGGACAAGCAACATTCGGGTGGGAAGGACTGTGATATTCTTGCTTAGCAATATTGCTAAGGAAAATATCAATCTTGCCCAATTGTCTTATTTCATGTTTGCACTTAAGAGATGTGGGTTTAGACTTTAGAGGTTCCACATGAATTTTGGGAGTACGTGGGGGCCCAAACATTAGGAAGGAAGGGAAATATTGTTGCTCTACTGGAGCGTGGGGGCCACCCCATGGAGAATTATGATCCACATGTAGAGTACGCTCTCATTGGAGCGAAGTTGGTGGGGGAAAGTTGAGATGGGCCCACATGGGCATCTTGTAGACTCTTTGATAAATAGAGCAAGAGGCACTCATTTTGGTCATTGATTCATCTATTTTGAAACTTGTCTTTGACATAGCACGCTTGAACGGAAGCCAAGTCTGCAAGTGTTGTTTGACACACGAGTGTCTCCGAGTGGAGATCTCAACCCTTGCTTCGGTGGACTTTGAGTGCCAGCCCAAGGAGGGGGTTGTCCTTAGTCCCAAATTGTACCAACATCAGGGAGGCCGAGTTACAGCAGCAAGGAAAGTAGTAGAGGGAGGCTGAGTTACAATAGCAGGGAGTCCGAGTTACGTCATGAGGGAAAGTAGTAGGGAGGTCGAGTTGCAGCAGCAGGGAGGTCGAGTTACAATAGCAGGGTAGGCTGTAGCAGCGCAGGGACTGCACAGTGCTTGGAGGAGATGCACTTGGGAGTTGAGGAGCGAGGGAGCTTGGGCCTAAAACTTAAGGGGGGGTTGGGGAAGTGTTGTGGGGGCTTTTCCAACACCTTGTGGAGCAATAAATGCAACATCTGCTATAGGCTACATCTTTAGCTTGTGGAGGAGGGCCAAGCATTTGGGGTTAATTTTGGAGCGTCAAAACTAGGATAAACCCTTTCTTGTTTTTTCTGTGTTTTTTGACAAGGACCTTAGAAATAATTTGGCAGAATTTTCTGGGCAGATTTGAGGGGTCAAATAGGGGTCCCAATTCTTGCCAACAACTAGAGGAGCTAGGGGAAATAGGGCCGAATTTCTGAAGTCAAGCATTGGCCAATTCCTTTGTGGGTTATTCTGGGTATTTGGTGGAGAGGTCGGTATTAATTTCCTAGAATTTTCTGAGCACCGGAGAGGGCCCTAGCAGCAGATCCATTTAGCCACCAACGTAGTTATCTTCAGCATAGAGCTTGAGCAACATAGCAACATTTTGGTGGAGGGCGTGTTATTTGTCATTTGGGGCTTTGCTAGCTTGCCTTGAGCAAGCCCAGGTGCCTTCCTTCCAATGCCTTATTGTACACCCATCTTTATTAATAAAAGAGCTCAACAACGTAGTTTTTGGTGCAATTTTATGGTCCGATTGTGTGTTCATTGTTTATGGTGTTTTTGTCTATGTTTGCTTTGTTATTTGCTGTAAAAATTCCCTAGGAATATTACATAAAATTCTTCAACACTCCCTCTTAAATAGGGAGGTATTCATAATTACATATATACAGAGGTACATGGAAGATCTCAAAATGATATACTCTATGAAGAGTCACAACACACATAGTGCTACATATTAGATACCTGACCATGGTATCTAACTGGGTGGGACTAGAGTGTGTTCCAAGATTTAGCCTCTCTAGGTACCATCGGGCTTTAGCTCTAACACCAACCCAGGGATCTAGGTGTGTATCCAAGGTTAGAACTCCAAGACCAATGCTAGGGATCTAGACATCATCACAGGCTGGTCAGATCTCCTCCCAAGCATCTTGTCCTCCCAAGATGCTCCATCTCTCCTTGTCATCTAAACCAGATATATCAACCAATCCAAGCATGCTTCAAACGTTCATCATATTATCCGAATACATCTTGTCGGAAGTTTCCTTCATCAATTTTCCAACAACACCAAACTCAGCCTCAACACTCTTCAATGTAACCATGTTTCGTTTTGCAACTTCATCAATCATGAACAACTTGTCTGTAGTGCTTTAGCTATTCTCTGATCTCAATCATCCTTATGATCTCTACATCAAGTTATTAATTCAAAGAGATTAGCTTTTCAATTAAGCTCCCTCTCAACTAGGGAATAAGTCCATCAACAATTTTATTCTTTCAGCCACACAAACTCTTTCTTTTGTATCATCATTACATCAGAGAACTTTAGTCTTTCAAAGCTTTAGTCCTTTAGGAGCATCATCCTTTCTAAGGCAACAAGAACATCTATTCATGTTTAATGTCATTGTCTTTCTTACAACTTCCTCTTTCCATCATGCTTATTCATCTTTAATTAGGAACATCTTCAACATCTTGAAGATTATGTCCCTGCAGATCTTTAAAAACAAGTAAAACCAAGTACAAATATGCAAAAGCATGAAGTCAACTATATCAAAATCATGCCATTTACAATAGAAGTATCAAAATAATCAAGCTTTAGACATTAGATACCTAAACCTAGTTAGGTTCATAGTCAACAAATGTTACATTTTTTATTTTTATATTCTGGACTTTAACAATTTACTAGGGTTTTGTCATAGACGCTATATTCCATCATCGAGACTTAAAGCCTTAATCAACAACTAAATCAAGTTGGCAACCCAATCATAACACTTTACATTTTCAATATTATGCCCTAGAATTTCATATCAAGCTTTACTAGGGTTTTGTTACAAACCCTAGTTTTCATCAATGAGAAGATATCAATAATCAAGTTAGCATATTAACATTTCATATCTAGAGATTCATTCTTATATCAATCTCTACTAGGGTTTTATTGTAAACCCTAGATACAAACATCAGACCTCAACAATTTTTGACAACACTAGGGTTTCAATTATGCAGAAGCTTATACACCTAGGGTTTCATTCCAAGGACATTACTTTTGGCAATTAAAAGGGTTTTTGTTTATAAAACCTAATTTATCGAACCCTAAGAATCCAGGTTTCATTATATATACTAAACATTAATAACAAACCCTAGAAGACTAGGGTTTCATAACATTAACAAACCATAAACATTAAGAATAGAATTCATTTCTAGATTTTATCTACAAACCCTAAGTAGATTAATGGTTTCATTGTCAACATACCCTAAGCAACAAGAGACTAGGGTTTTACAGTGAACCCTAAAGGTTAGAGTTTCACCAAAATGAGCAAACAACAAGAGATGATCAGGGTAGATTCAGTGTAAAGATTAATCACCCAAACAAGAATCCTTATGATTCAAAATCCTAGACATGAAAGAGTTAGTAATATAGAACAAATTTCAAAATGACCGTACCTTGTGTAATATGAAGAAGATTTACTATAAATCTTTATACATACCTTAACTTACTCCTTTTACAAACTTGGTATGTTTAATGGCCGCCTCTGAAATATGACAACATCTTCCTAGTTCATCTCCTTATTTGTCAACTTGTGTTTAAGTCTTTGATTTACCAAGTCACGATATAGCTGCAATATTTCTTCACAAGTACTACCAAGAATACGCTAGGGTTTTTCAGATCTAAATCCAATGAATGAATTCCAAGGGATTCTAACTACTTCTAGAGGTATTATGTCAAAATCTAAATATCTTACAATTCTATTTTCATAAAGAATTGTCATATACCTATAGACCTTAGATTCATGATTTAGAGATTCATAGAGGGAACAAGCAAATAAGATAAAGGTTTCTTTATATGTACTATCTAGGGTCAACAATCTCTAAATATTAACAACTAGCCAACCCTAGAATCATATAGGTATCCAAACTTTAAAAGCATGCTATACATACCTCAAAATTACATACCTTTGATTTGATGTTCCATTTGTTGTTCTTTCTAGCAAACTGAAAACATATTGTTAAATGATAAAGACATAAAGAACAAAAGCAACACTTACTTGACTTTGATTGCAAACTGGTCCAAATGTTAGATGCTTTCTTTTGACTGTAGTAGAGGCTTTCAAGGTGTTATGTTTTAGACTGCTTCCTTCTCAGAGATACTTACTCAACAAGCTCTTCCATTCTCCAATGATAGATTGTGTACCTAATTCTTTCTTTACTCTCCTTTTCGAAAGACAACTCTACTGCTCATTCGTGACCTTTCATTAGAGTAATATATATAGAAGGTGCTAAACAAGGTTCTCCTTTTGCTGTTGTAGACAGAGAGATATATGTTCCTTGAATTTGATCAGAGACAGATTATGTTCCTTTGAATTAAACTTCAAAATAGACTTCATTATGTCAGGCATTTGTGATCCTTCGAAGTTGATTATTGAGGTACAACTCTCATACATCAAGAATTTCTCTCTATTTCATAAGGAGCTCAGTCTTGACTAAGCTCACAAATATGCTATTCGGTTCCTCATCACAAAAACCCACATAAATTCGGATTGTAATATTCAAATTTCAAACTTTTCCACATCACAGAGATTTAGATTGTTCTCTGACCTTCTATTATTGCTAGAGCGAGGGCATAGAAATTATTCCTTGTGCTTTTGTACTTCGATCTTCTTTACTCTTTGTATTCCTTTTCAATTGCAGAGATGGATGACTTGGGTAATTGAGTGCTTAAAATTTCGTTCTTCTTTCCTTTAGGAGCTCGGTTCTAGGTAACTAACTTTTCTCTTTTGACTTGAACCCTTCTGCTGTTTTAGTGACCTTCTACCTGCCCTTATGTCATTGAACCAAGCTTTGATACCATGTTGAGAAATCTAGGGCATTATGATTAGGTTTTTCTTTTAGCTTAATTTCTCTTAGTTTGACAAGTTCTTGTGATATTATATTTAATTTCTTTTTGTTATTATTATGTTCCTTCATCATCAAGATAAATGCCAAACAAATGAAGATCATGAACACAAGAAAAGAACATAAGACCTAGGCACTCAGCCAGGGCAAAACCCCTATCTAGGGGAAAACCCAGTCCAACTTTTCCACTAGTAGATTCAAATCAAGATGAGACAATCCGAGACCCTAGACAAAGACCTCCTCAAATCACCAAGTCAGCCCCTCTTTCAAGTAGATATATTCTGCCAAAGTCTCCAAGTGCTAGCTTCCTAGAGGCAGCTTCAATCAAGAATTTCGGCTCCCCAACTTCAAAATTTCGCCCCCAGCTTCTGTCCAGAAACCCTAGCAAACTTTGCATGTGTGAGAGAGATGCCTAGAAACTTCGATTTTCCTTCTTTTTGGATTAGGTCTTTCCCCCCACACTTTGCTCTTTTTCATCCTCTTTCTTCTTGTAGATCGAACTTATGTGTGCGTGGTTCCAAGTAAGTTTAACTCTTTCTATTTATGCTGCTTCTATGAGGTCGAATTGCCTCCAATAGGGTCGACTTCTCCAGGACAGGGCCAATTCGGTGAGGAGGGACAAAATGACTGTTTTGACTCAAATAAATTTCTTTACATGATACAATAGCCCAAGATGGGTCTAATAAATATGACAATGACTCTCTTGACTCTTGACAAAACCTAGAAGCCTTCAATGGAGGCTATGATCTAAAAAAACATGAAACCCGTGCTTCAATAATCTTTTTGTTTTGGAATATTTTTTTTTTTTTTTTGACGAATACAATTATGAAGACCGACGCTAGTTACATTCTTCAACAACTTTTAGGTATCTAATACTAGAACAAGTAGAACACTTATAGGTTGTGTTTGACACATATCCTAGCATTTTAGTGTCTGACATGTGGGATATAGACATGGTCCACCAAAGCATGACTCATGCCATACACGTCCTAGCATATCAATGTTTGACTCATAGGATAAAGACACAACATCCTTGGGGGCCATGTCTTGTTACTTAGTTTATTATGCTTTGTTGTATTTTTCCTATTTTTGGCTAAGGTTTGGAGCTAGCACATGAACCCTAATGAAAGTGTATAAATACATCACCCTCATTTGTGGATAATTCGTTCAAGTTTTTACTTTTTTAAAATACTGTTATATTTTTCTACTTTGATTTGCTTGGCTGGATTAGGTTTGTTGAATTGTTCACTATAGATCTACAATCTGATCTCATCAATGTTTAGCTTTAGTACTCTTGGACTTCATTTCGCCTATTGGCCTAAGGTGGTCATTGTAGTATCACTGTTTTTCTTTAAATTTCTGTATTTTTTTTTATGTTTTCTCTTCCTGTAACATGATTGTATGTGCTTTTTCATTTTCCGCTTGTCTAGAGGCCAGTCTTCTTCATTTGTGCTCCAACAGTAAACATTTTCTGCATTGTAGTTCCCGTGTTCTCTTCTGCCTCTATAGCACTTGCTAATTTATTCGTGATTCTCATGCTGTCCATTGGAGTCACTTTCTGCTTTTATAAGATTAGCTTTAATGTTTTTATTCCGTGGGTTGCAGGTCTGTTTCCACCAGCATGATTTGACTCCATCTGCTTTTTGACGTATGTGTGTGAGTGAGGGAGAGATGAAATGATTAAGTTGGAGGTGAAATTAGTTCACCTCATTCATTGAGTTTTTTGCCCTGCTATTTATTAAGGATGTTTATATGTTTTGCTGGAATTTATCTTTTCTCTGTGCCTATTGCAGGCAATTCTTATTTTCATGTGCAGGCAGTTCAGGGTGTTTAAATTAGCGTTACATTCAACTTATTCCCTGACCTGCATGCTTTTGACATTGTAGCTTGTGCCTGGCAAAAAGTTAGAACTCCAGTGATTTGGTGAAGCACTCTCCAGATTGCAAACTTCCAAATAAAGTCACTAGAGATTATCCACGGTATTTTAACAGGGAACTAAATTATAACAATGCCACGAAAAAGGAAGACACCTAAAGAAGGTTCCTCAGCCCAAGGACAGCCTTCTGAGCTACGAGTTCATGGGCAGCAGCAGCGACATGGCCAATCAGAGCAGACAGAACATGGCCAAACATCACAGCCTCAGCCACACTTACAGCAAAGCCATCAGCGTCATGTGCAAACGGTCTCACAAGAAGGCCTGCTGCAGGGTTCACCTGGATCATTACAACGTTTAGAACAACCGCAACAGACTCTTGAGGCTGCACAAGGGAGAGAGTATATTCAATCACTGCAACATCAACAAGGCTGTGGCCCACCTCTGCCTTATCATGGGCAAGCTGCAAAAGGAAAGGGAAGAGTTGGAGAAGCTCAAGGTACCAGGCCGGTGTCTGGTCTTTCTATAGGTTCTTACGTTCCTGTTGCAACTGTGGGACCGTCCATTCCCGACCTGCGCCAAGCTGTTTTATCTCATGCTACTCCTTATCAGCAAGCTTTTGTAGGTGCTGACATAGGTCACCAAACTTTGCCACTGGGGCGTCCATCATTGTTACCTCCAGAAAGTGCAGGCCCTCCACTAGAAGAACACTTTCAGAAAATTACATTGCAAGCTTCCAAACCTGAGGTAGCAGGTCCATCTCAGGTTCAAGCTCCTCCTATATCCAGTAAAAAATTGGTTTTTCCTCGCCGTCCTGGGAAAGGTCAAACAGGCATCAAGTGCCTTGTGAAGGCAAATCACTTTATTACAGAGTTACCGGAAAAGGATCTTCACCAATACGATGTAAGCTACTTTCCTGCCTGAACTATCATTTGCAAGCTTTATTTTTGCTAAATGTGCAAACAGGATTATTGCTTTGCACATGATTAATGCACTTTAGAATAGTAATTCGGGGAATAATTGAGTTGAATTAACAATGAATAATATTATGTAATACTAAATAGCATGAAAATCTTATAATCAATACTTTATCTTAAATACCACTAAAGAATAATGAAATTAGTAACATTTCGGTGTGATAAAAGTACTTTGTACATTTTTTGATATTTATGAAATCATATTAAAATAAAGCTAGAAATAGTTAATATGATTAAACTGGTTAAGAGTCAGGATGTATTGCAATTTTAACATATCAAAGACACTATAGTTTCTCATGGACATTATATCCACACATTCCTCTCAGCATAGATATGGTATTTATGTGTTATTGTAGTGTTGTTTCCAATAAGCAGCATATCATTGACATACAAGACCACATAAATGAAATGATCACCAGCCAGTTTAGAATACACATAGTGATTAGCATTTCTTTTTGAGAAACCAAGTCCCATTATATAATTCTCAAGTTTTGATACCGCATTTTTTTGGAGATTGTTTTACTCCATACAGGGACCATTTCACCTTGCAAACCATCTCCTTATTTCCCTTGGCCTCAACATGTGCACTTTAAACAAAATAATAACATGGTCTATCCATTACATTTTATCTCCCATTGAAAACTAAGCAGAGACCACTAAAGAATGTTGTAGTTACCTGTTTCTTACACTGACAGACTTGGCACGAATCACAAGGAATTAGGCCTGTTACACAATATACAATCTACTATAACATACAATATGCTATTTGTGTGTTATTGTAGTGTTGTTTCCAGTGAACAACATATCATTAATGTACAAAGCCACAAAAATAAAATGATCACCAGCCAGTTTGGAATACATGGTGATCAACTTTGCTCCTCAAGAAACCAAATCCCAATATATGAAGATCAAACTGTTGATACAACATTATTGGAGACTGGTTTATCCATACAGGGACTTTAGTCTTTTTTTAACATGCAAACCAACTCCTTTCCTCACAGTAAAACATTTTAGTTGTTTCCTGTAGATTTCTTCTTCAAGATCCCCATGTAGGGATGCTTTGTTTAAAAATTAACACTGTAACTGCCGCCAAGAAAACAACTGAACTAATGGTGTATTTGATCCCAGACAGGCATACATATCCATCACATAATCAGCAATTGCGATATAAAATTGATATCAATGTACCATTATGACTTGCGCCCAGTATGACATCTCAATAAACTAAGTTCCAAAAACAAACAAGAGATGAAGTCTCTTGTAAAAAAACCTGATGGAGAAGAAAATAAAGGTGTTGAGGACACATAATGATGGAAAGTTTTGTAGGATTCTATAAAAAGTGTGGAATAGGCTCCATCATATCAATGACCATGGGTTACCCAACACCATGGTCTTGTAAACTGCCAATGGTAAACCCGTTGTTGACTGAATCAAGATTAACCTGACCACTCTTGATGGGGTGTTAAATGTAGAAATATCATGCCAGTGACTATTTGACATTGTTATGTACTTGTGCATTGTAACTCAATGTAAAGACCCCCTTAAGTTTGGTATCATTTTCCTTTGACAATAAATAGAATTATTTGATAATAACATGAAAATCTTACAGTCAATACACAATAACTAATCTTTAAATACATTTGTGCGTGATAAATCATAAAAGTACTTGTAAATATTTTGATATTATGAAAGTCATCCTCCAATAAAACTAGAAATAGTTATACTATAATTAAACTAGTTTGGGTGTGTTATGATTTTAAGACATCAAGGAGAGCATCATTTTTCATGGATATTGTATGCCTCCATTTCTCTTAGCATAGAATGATAGAATCATAGATATTGTATTTGTGTGTTATTGTAAGAATATCATGACAGCAACCGTTTTTTATGTATTTGTGCGTTGTAACTTATTGTGAACATCCCTCTTTTCAATTGTTTTAACTTTTTTTTTTTCCATTAATAAGACAACTCTGAAACATGCAGAATATAATAAAGCTTTGCGAGCAGCTAAAGAGTAAAGACCATTATGGATAAGCACCTAATTTATCTTAACCTAATTGAAATCTCAATTATTCAGCCAGATAAGAGTCATTCTGTCTGTAGGAGGTCATGCCGTTGGTGCGGTTTTTTAGATTTGAGATTAGCTTGACTATGATTAAAAAAAATAATTTCATGTTGAATTACATACAAGTATAGCTGTGATTATTGTTGTGGAGTGAATTTCTACTTGCTGTTGAAAGTTTAAAATGGAAAACGTCTTTGCTTTGGGCTCATTGAAGGGGTGAAACTTTGTTCATCAAGTCCTGTCCAAGATCATATGGCTTTTTATTATGTTTGCTAGTTATATGTAGCAAAAATTGTTTGAATGCAACTCATCTGAGATCTTATTTTCTGCATGATATACTGTGAGATTATTTTCCAAGGACAGTTAAAATTTGTTCCAAAAGAATTTTGTTAGCTAAAACAAAAGCACATCCAACTGTGAAACTAATTTTCTGTGAGACATCCAGAAATAGGTTATGGTGCAGCATGTTTCAAAGTGGACATTCAGTTAGCTCCATTACTATCCATTAGTAGTATCAAAGGGAAATTTGACAATTGAACTTTGTATTTAGAACTATGAAGTACGTGTTAACTTTTCCATTGAATGAAAGATAACTTATGAAGGAAATCTTTTACTGAGTGGATATGTTTGTAAATAAGTTTTGTTGGTTTTTTTCCTTGAAATTGTTTTTACTGCTTGATATGTAGGTGACTATAAAACCTGAGGTGACTTCACGAGGTGTCAACAGATCTGTTATCAGACAACTAGTCAACCAATACAGAGATACCCATTTGGGTAAAAGGCTTCCTGTTTATGATGGTCGAAGAAGTCTGTACACAGCTGGGCCATTTCCCTTTACCTCAAAAGAATTCAACATCTTGCTTGTTGAGGGGGACGATGAACCTGGTGGTCCAAGGTATAACTTGATAATTACTCGGGGCTTTGACTTTTTTAACAGTTTATCATGGCAGGTTTCATGACTGCATTTGGTTTCTTAATTAGAGTTACTTTCTATGCCCATAGATGTTTTGTCCAACAATTACCCTTAGGTCTATCAGATTATCAATCTTAATTGATTTCTTTTTTAAGAATCTCAGTGTTGCTGACATCTTGTGCAGCCTTGAGTACTATATTATTGATCAATTGTTTAAACATTGTTTTTACCCAAGTTTTTGGAGTCTGGAAATTAGCGTTCTGTATGATCATTACAATTGATTTTCATAGATCCTGAAAAATATATCTAATTATATGGATTTCACAGAAGGGAGCGTCAGTTCAAGGTAGTTATAAATTTTGCAGCCCGAGCTGATTTACACCATTTAGGCCAATTCCTAACTGGGAGGCAAGCTGATGCTCCGCATGAAGCCCTACAAGTTCTTGATATTGTTCTCCGGGAGCTACCAACTGAAAGGTGTCATGATTCATCTCTTGATTGGACTTGGAAAAGTGTCATTACAGTGTGGGTTATGTGATTTACTTCTACGAGTATTTGGTTTCAGGTACATTCCTGTTGGGAGATCATTTTATTCTGGTGACCTGGCGGCAAAGCAGTCCCTTGGAGAGGGATTGGAAAGCTGGCGTGGGTTTTACCAAAGTTTAAGGCCAACCCAAATGGGATTATCCCTCAATCTTGGTATGGGGATGTTCTCTTAGAATGCAAAATTGAATGTGGTGACTATTAGACTTTTTGTATATTTTCTGGCACAAATATTTTCTGATGAAAATTTTCCACTATTGGATGAGTATCATCTGTTTGTTATTGAGAGGCCTTTGTTCTATGCTTACTGTAGTTAAACGTGAAATTGCATTTGGACGATACTTTCAACATTTTTTTATATATGATTTCTACCATCTGTGCAAGTGAAGTTGACAGGTATTTGCCTTTTTTTGGCTGCAGATTTGTCTTCAACTGCATTCATTGAACCATTACCTGTGGTTGATTTTGTTTCGCAACTGTTGGGTAAGGATGTGAGAGCAGTACTTTTGTCTGACGCTGATCGTGTAAAGGTACAAGATAACCCAATTTTACAGGCTGGCCTTTAACTTAGTTTTCCAAAAAGAATGTTTCTATCCTTCTTGATAGGATTAAGACTTAATATTCACAAAGAGCTCCTGGTCTAGTAGACTACAAAGTATAAGTGCGTGTCAACAATTTCTTAATGCTGTATTTAGCTTTTGTGTGTCTTTTCCCAACTATGTTGACGGGGACTGTCACTTTGTTGTGCTAGGTAGAATTTTATATACTCTGTAGGGATGCTGATATATTCTTTTTCAAGTTTCTGATATCTTTTTATAAAGAATTTTCAGAAGTGGATTTATTAGGCTGCTGTTTGTCAATCTGATTTACTTATTTATTTTAAGAACTGGAAGATATATTATATCATGCAAAAATCTGAGACTACAATCAATCAGCTACATAAGCGTTCCAAGAGGCTGTAGTGTTTACTATTTATAGCTAGATGGCATTAAAAGGCTAGAGTCATGACTCGAGGTGACAAAAACCAGCAGACTAATATATAAAATTCTAACAAAAAACTCTACAGAGTAAATTCTACAGAGTGTCTTTCAGAGCCATAAAACTCTCACAAACATATACTAACTGGGTGGGAGGTTGTTGCCACTGCCTTCTGCAGCTCCAAATGGCACTGCAGTGACTGGATCTTGCCCTTTCACATTCAACTCTAGTAGACCAGGCACTGGTGCTTCCTTGCTCTGTTTTGCTGACAGTATTTCCTTGATAATTGAGGGGCCAAACGGGTTGCCTTGGGTCAGTTTACTAATGATGAATTGAAGGGTTTTGCATTACTCCTTTAGTTTGTGTGTGTGCCTCTTCTGCCTGACCTCTATATCGGTGACAATATCCACGTGCTTTGCTGCATTGCATCATGGTCATGTAGCTGCTGAGAGAATGATTGTATGGAGATTCTGTTGTCTTCTATTTTCTTGTCCTGGCGGTAAACTAAAGTCCTCAAATCTGGGCTCATTCTGATGAGGGCCCCATGGGATGGTAATTCCTCAAATCTGCTCTTGTGCCCATTAGGACCCCAGGGGATGGTCTATGAAGTAAAAGTTGATTTCCAGACAAGAAGAAAGGGAGAACTACTGGAAGTGGAGGGCATTTGATGGAAAGCTTATAAGGGGGAGGCTGGGAGGGTCCTCTTTTAATCCTAATCTGATAACAAAAAAAAACTCGAGGGTAAGAGACCCGCTAGATGCCAGAGGCCTAGGGTACTGAAATGAACAACCAAGAACCTGGGAAGGGCTTTCCTCATCCCTTAGTTCAACATTAGATAGGAGAGCTGTCGACATGATGTCCATGAAAAAACCTGCACATGAAGGAGGAGGACACAATAAGAGCAAAGGAATCACTGACTACCTAGAGAGAAGAGATTCTTGAAATGCGAGGGAGTGCGGGCCACAAAATCTGCAAGCCAGGGGTCCAACTGCCACTATATCAAACGCCAATCACAAAATTGCTGAATTCCTTGTTGAATGCAAGCCACACACTCCAAATCGAAGAACAAGAGATTGCCATCGCAATCCAACAGTGCCATATTTGTAATCCCACGACAAACCATGTGAAAGAAGTTTTATCGATTCATAATTGTTTTTGAAATTCAGAAGGTATATGTGACAATGGTTTTGTTGCATCACCCTCGAGCATACAAGGTGTCACTTATGTTTCTTAATCGTAGGCAAGTGCTCCATAAATATTGATTTGACAATAGGAAGTGAGCAAGGAGCAATGTTATGAACATAAATAAATTAATAATATAGATAATGTAAATGATAAATAACACTTAATCATTACTATTAACTAGTATCAGAGCCTTGTTTCTGATCTGCCCTCTGGGCCACCTTGCTTATCAGATCTTGTCTGATACAACCTCTAGCCAAACCCTATTTTTTCGAGTTTTTCTGATTTCCAGGTCATTGACCACATCAGGCCATTGGTGTGAAGAAAAGCGTATTCCGTTAGAAATATTGCATATAAATATTAGAGTTTGAAATCACCAAACATTAATAAGTAAACCACTGTGCTGTCACCTTTGTTGTTACAGGCAGACAGAAATGACAACAAATTAGTGAAGGATATTACACTTGTTAATTACTGCCACCAAAGCTCCCAAAAATTGCAAAATTGTGTCAATAATCAGGGAAATCTCATCAGTACAGCCCATGAATTTCAATATGATTAATTAATTTCCACACTTTCCATGCCATCATGTTAGTATGACCGTGATTGTTAAATTATATTAAATGTATCACTGCACCAGCATATCTATCCTTGGCCCAACTGCCAATCATACTTCACTGCCACCAAACCAGCCACCATACAGTTCTTCGCCACTGGAAATAAATTTGTCGCGGTTTACCTACCGACCAGTTGAATTGTCACATTCCTTGTTGTGCCACATCCATCACTATCCTCATCCAACCCACTAATTTGCTGTAACATTTTCCCAACCATCATATACAACAAAGATAAGCCAAAACGTTATAAGGGGTTGATGCATAATCAAGCCAACATGGAAAGTATAATGAAGGTTGCATAATCAAGCCAACGTCTACGTGAATGTCATATTTAAGTCCTTGCTAAAAGGGGATAAATTAATATATATTCCTAGAACTTATATATAAGGTTTTTTTTTGGAAAAAAATAAAGGTATTCTAAAGTTGATAAGGTAAGATGATGGAGGTGATATAGATGATTCAAATTCAGGCGACAACAACCATATAGATGTTTCATATCATTGTGAGCTAAATTTATATACTAACTTTTAACCAACTTCCTTTGAAGAAGTTGCTTCTATGATGAGTGGACACAAGTTATGCAGAAGGGGTATGGTGCTCTCATCAAGAGTGGAACATGAAAGTGTTAGTTTTGTAGCATCAGGCAAGTGTTCTAGTCTTGACTTTGGTCAGAGAGGCTAAGAAACACTATATCTCCAAAACCTAGAGAAAGGTGAGAATTCTCTAGAAACTCACATGGATTGACTTAGAGATGATCTTAGCCATTGATAGAAGATCTAAGCATGGCTGTTGGTTCATCAAAGAGATATTATAAGAGCAGGTCGATGGGGTTGAGGAGAAACACACTTGGCAAGCGAGTTTCCTTGGCAGATCGAGCTACCCAGTTGCAGTGATTTAATAGGGAGAGAAGTTTGAGCCAGAAGGGACGCAAAGGCTAAGGAGCAAGAGAAGTGATTTCAAAGGAAGTTTCCAGTTCTAGAGCGGGGGACAAAGTTATTCCACTAGAGGCTGCATAGGGACTGTGTAGACAACTTCAATGAGCAGTTTGATTTGGTTGTGGAGGAGGTTGATTCAATTTCCAAAGGTTGGGAAAATTTTCCAGAGGATTAGAGAGCCACTTCCAGCAGTAGTAGCACGCAGAACGACTTGATCAAAGGTAGTTTCGAGCCACACGTGTGACGGATTGCGCAAGCACTGTGCAGAGGGCCTACGCAAGGGTTTGAACGACCAATTTTTTTGAGGCAGGTTGTGGCGGGATTACTCATGGAGGGAAAAATTCCCTAAATATTTTTTTTTAGATTTTACTGCTAAGGATTACTAAGTTTGGCATCCACATTGTACTTAGAAATTTCACTGCTGCATAATAATAATAAAGCCCTCATTTCTTGCACCGATTTTTCTATGTTGGCTTTTTTCGGGGACATTTGTCCAAAAATAATAGTGTCAATATTTATTTTGTGTGTGCATATTTCTTAGTTCCTATTTTGCTTCCACACTATATTTATGGTGAAGAAATTGCAATGTGAATTGTTTGTTGTTTGTTGTACAAGAACAAGTACAAATCATATGCCTCACTTGACAAATGTAGGGTGAGGTTTGTGGTGAAAGGATATGCAAAAAGGAAGGTGTAGACAGTGAGGAAACTTATTCCCCCACAACAAAATGCACTACCATTCATGCATTGTTGGCTATGACAACACAGAGTAGGTGGAACATTCATCACATGGTTGTGAAGACAAATTTCCTGAATGGAGAATTGCAAGAGAATGTTTATTTGTCTCCACCAAAAGGATTTGTTGTGAAGCGTTAATAACATAAGGTATGCAAGCTCAACAAGTATTTGTATTGTCTAAATTAAGTATGTAGCACATGATATGAAAATCTAACTAAACAGCTTTTAAAGATCAATTTCAAGCATTTTAATCTTGATGTTGCAACTTTCTTTGTGAAGAAAGTTGGCAAAACTGTTGTAAATCTTGCGGCTTATGTAGATTAATTTTTGATAACATGGAAATAAAACATATGTTGTATACATAAAGAAAGAATTGAAGAAGAGTTTTGAGATGATAGACATATTCAATACTACTTAGATTGAAGTAACTCAGAATCCAAAGTATTTATTCATCTCCCAAAAGAAGCATATTAGAGAGTTGTAGAACAAATTTGTGATGGCTGATTGTGATTCTCTTTGTACTCTAGTTGAGCAAATTTTGAAGCTAATGTTAAAAGGAAGGAATGAATTTGAGGATGATGTTGATTTGGGGTAGCATCAGATGTGCTCTAGGCCTCAAATTTTCTAGGGAGGCTTGGGCACATGTATTCCAAAGAACCCAGAAAGCGTTTTGTGAAATTCCACCCAGAAATGATTTTATTAAAATAATTAATATTTTTAAGGGAGTTCCTAAGTCTAAACTTAGGAAAGTTAAATTTAAACTTAGGAAAATTAAAATATTAATGGGTATTAATCTAATTGTGGGTGTAACTTCTAGAAGAAGATGAGGATCAAGCTAAAATAATCTTTAGCCATTGATAAACTTTTAATTTGGGCCGTTGAATGTCAACGAGAAGTTTATTTAAGGGAGCTTGAGGGTCATTTGGAAAACATACCGAGAGATCAAGAGATCGAATTTATAAAGCGAGAAGTTCTCAAGAGGAAATTTTGATTGAGTAGATTTCTTGTTGTTGAGGGGCAGCGATAGTTGGGTTGGAGCATCTTCTCCAGAACTGTGAATACTTAGTAGAGAGGCAGAGAAGCACTAGTGGAGGCAACACGAACCCAGGAACAACTGACGTTGTGCCAGGAGGGCCCATGCAGTGCTTGACGCAGAGCTAGAAGGGCTAGCGTAGAGGTAGAGATGTCTTCCAGCAGAAGTTCGAAATTTGTTGGGTAGTTGTCGATCAGTCAAGAGGGTTGACGTCAGAGCTCCAAGAGGCAAGGAGACCCAGTGTAGAGCTGACGCAGAGTGTCAGAGAGCTCTACATAGGACCACGCAGTTACTGTGAAGGGGCAACGTAGTTGTAGCTTGGGACAATCATTTCAACCGCCGGATCAACCAGGATTTGCCAGGTGGAGTGAGGTAATCTCAGTAAGTTTTCTGGCAGTGTCGTTTTCTCTGTAAATGGATTGCCGGAAGGGCATCTAGAGTTCTATTCAAAATTACTGCTTAATAATAAGAAACCCTCACAACTGTTGCATCGGTTTTCCCGCATTGGGTTTTTCCGGGGACATTTGTCCAAAAATAACGGTGTCAATTGTGTTGTATTTTCTTTTTTGCTCAGTCTCTTGTTTTCGCATATAATTTAATGGAGTGAAGGTTGCAGTGTATGTATTATGATATTTGCCATAGGAAACTGCAAGTAATTTGTTTAAAGGAATTTAACAAATAGGAGTAATATCATCAATTGCAGCAGTAGGGGTTCGTGTTGAGGGATTTTCACACGGTACCAGAGTTGCAGGTGAAGCAAGAAGAGCAAAGCTGGTAGATCCAGCGTTGAGCAGAAGAAGGAGTTCAAAAAAGCTGCAGGAGGCAGCAATTCGAAACCCCAGAGCGTTGATGCAGTTCCAAGCCGGGAGGGCAGATTTTCGAGGTAGTCTCTCTTCGAGTGAGTTGATGGAGAGAAATATTTCTAGTTCGAATTTTTGCCAGGGTAGAGGGAGCAACACTGAAGCCTCAGCATGAGAGAGCTGGTGGGATGCAGATTTTCAGCAGGCAGATTGCTGGGCTGAAAAACTTCAGAAGAAGGAAGAGAAGCACCTTGAGGAAACTTTTCCTCAGTGGACTTCCTATCGAGAAGTCCGTTTTCTCGTTGGCTGAGCAACAGAGGGGATTTTCGACAGTTTTGGCAGATATGGCAACCAGTGTCTTGAGGGCATGCTCACCTAGAAGGAAAGACATTCTTGCCTTCCAAATGACGTAGTTGGATGCTCTGTCCAACTTGTCCTGGTCCCTCAGCGTGGTGGTTGTCCCTGTGGATGCAGATCCGTTGAAGAAGTACAGAGCTGAGATGGCGAAGGCCAAGAGGATGATCCTAGATGGAGTCAAGGATCACGTAGTGTGTCACGTTGCTAGTAGAGGGACTGCTAAGGAGATGTGGGATGCCTTGGCCACGTTATATCAGGGATCTTCCAAGTAGCGGAAGATGTACTTGGAGTAGAAGCTGAGATCTGCTTAGAAGCAAAAGGGAGAGTGTGTGGATCCATTCCTCATGAAGCTGAAGGAAACCTGTGATGAGTTGTATGTTGCGGGGCATACACCTCAAGATTCAAAGTTGGTTAGACTAGCCCTCAATTTTGTCTCAGATGAGTGGCAAGTCTTTGTCCAGAGTATCTTGGGCAAAGCAACATTGCCAAATTGGGATGATATGTGGGAAGCTCTAAAACAAGAGGAGCTGAGGAGAGACTTGGTCAAGGTTAAACTTGACTGAAGCAACAACAGTAGTGGGTCGAAGCCCAAGGAGGAGGAGGATAATGCAATCCTTGCATCAAAGGGACAACAGGAGCAACGAAGACGTAAGAAAGACATCTTGAAGATCAAGTGTTTCTGGTGTGGCGATATGGGTCACTATGCTACTCAGTGTCCTCTCAAGAAGAAGGACAAGGATGAGAAACATGATCCGAAGGCTGCGGCCGCGAAGATCAAAGAGGAGAAGTTTGCCATGACAGCCGAGATACCTCCAGGAGGGAGTTGGGCTGATTTGGCGCTGTAGTTCAAAAGAACTACAGATAGGCAAGATTCTTGAGGAGTCCACCTCTCGGATCAATACCTTGCTACGAGAACCCAGATTAGTAGTAGTAGGATGGACTAGTGTCGGTTGGTGCAGAGGAGTGTCGAGGAGACAGTTGCAGTGGCTAGGAGCGCCAGAGTTTGAGTAGCGTAGAGCAGAGTTGACAACAGTGCAGATGACAGAGCAGAATCCAGCAACAACGCAATATATTCAGAGGGTCAGTGCAAAAACTAGCAACAGTCAAGCTCCAACATTCACTTGGTATCATACTGAACCCAATTAGTTCAGTAATTTTGGATGTTTTTCCGTTGCTATTAGCAACAATTTGCAGTGCAGCCGCAGTTGGTAGTGGCAGTGCTAGCAGCAGCACAGATGCATCACTTGAGAGGGAGTTGTAGTACGGATGCAGTGTTGACAGTGGCAGTGTCAACAACAGTATAGTTACAGCAACAACGTAGTAGTTGGTGGACAACATGTCAGACATCAGTCGTGCATAGGACGATGCTTTAGAGTCAGACAGTATGCAACAACGTATATTGTTAGAGCACATTCCTCTCTAAGAGGGAGTGCTCATTTGGGGTAGCATCGGATGTGCTCTAGGCCTCAAATTTTGTAGGGAGGCTTGGGCACATGTATTCTAAAGAACCCGGAAAACGTTTCGGAAAATTCCACCCAAAGATGATTTTATTAAAATAATTAATAATTTTAATTGAATTCCTAAGTCTAGACTTAGGAAAATTAAAGTATTAATGGGTATTAATCTAATTGTGGGTGTAACTTCTAGAAGAAGACGAGGATCAAGCTAAAATGATCTTAGCCATTGATTAGCTTTTAATCTGGGCCGTTGAATGTCAAAGAGAAGATTATTTAAGGGAGCTTGAGGGTCATTTGGAAAGCACACCGCGAGATCAAGAGATCGAATTTCTAAAGTGAGAAGTTCTTAGGAGGAAATTCTGATCGAGTAGATTTCTTGCAGTTGAGGGGTAAGGATAGTTGAGTTGGAGTATCTTCTTCAGAACCCCGAATACTCAGCAGAGAGGCAGAGAAGCACCAGTGGAGGCGGCGTAGACCCAGGAAGGACTGACATTGGGCAAGGAGGGTTCACGCAGTGCTTGATGCAAAGCCAGAAGGGCCAGCGCAAAGTTGTCTTCCAGTAGAAGTCCAAAATTTGTCGGAGCTGCCAGATCAACCAAGAGGGTTGACGTCAGAGCTCCAAGAAGTAAGGAGACCCAACCTAGAGCTGGCGCAGAGCCTCAGAGAGCTCCGCACAGGCCCACGCAATTATTGCGAAGGGGCAACGCAGTTGTAGTCAGGGACAATCAATTTAGGCTTTAGCTGCCGGATCAGTCGGGATTGCCGGGTGGAGTGAGGTAATCTCACTAAGTTTTCTGCCAGCGTCTTTTCTCTGTAACTAGATTGTCAGAAGGGCATCTAGAGTTCTATTCAGAACTATTGTTTAATAATAATAAACCCTCAGGACTGCTTCACCGGTTTTCTCGCATTGGGTTTTTCTGGGGACATCTGTCCAAAAATAACGGTGTCAATTGTGTTGTATTTTCTTTCTTGCTTAGTCTCTTGTTTCTGCATATAATATAATTAAGTGAAAGCTGCAATGTGTATATTACGATATTTTCCGTAGGAAACAAGAAGTAATTTGTTTAAAGGAATTTAACAAATAGGAGTAATATCATCAATTGCTGCAGTAGGGATTCTGGATGTGTAATGTTCACAGATGCAACTAAATATAGACATGTTGCGGGGACTATTATCTATCTTCCTTCTACCAAACTAGATAATTCATTTGTAGTTGGGATTCTTTCTAGATTCATGCAAAAATTCGTGTGAAAGACATTGATGTGTTGCAAAGAGAGTTCTAAGCAGGGTTGCGGGGGAGCGCCCCCCCCCCCTTCCTCTCGCTTCCGCTCCCAATTCGCGCTCCGAGTGGGAGCGGCTTCGGAGAGCCTCGGGAGCACGCTCCTTAAAAAAAAACGCTCCCTGCCTTTTCGGGAGCATTTAACCTTTTTTGCAATTTTTTTTTTGCAGTAATGTTTCAAATGCAATTTTTTTCAAAGAAACAAACAAGTTTTGAGTGGGGCAGCTTAATGATCAAGACTATGGCCCTAGTATTGATATGTGATTCATCGTAATGTTAAATTCTTAAAGTAAAAGTGACATTCTCCTTAATCTTCATTTTCATCCTTTTACTTAAATTTTTAACATTACCATGAAATGACAGGATTTTTGAGAGTGGTTCCGACCGCATTGGATTTCATATGGAGAAAGTAGACTTTTAGATTTCATTCAAAATCCAGCAGACTTATCAGGATTTCAGGATTGGGGGATTGGAATGTTTCCATTGAATTTTGTCATGTATTAGGGTACGGAACTCATAGTTTTTCAAGAGCACCAATCCCTCTATGTACCTTGATGTTAGTGACATTGGTTGTCGAACTCCTCTATCATGACCCTCCTAAAAATGTACGCATCACTCAAACAAAATCTTGACTTGACATGCTATGCTTTTTCCATCTTATGTTAATGCTTAGAGGGTGATATTAATGACAAAGAATCCTATATAGATACAAAGGTAATGACAAAGATACCTCTGGATATTAATGCTTAGAGGGTGGTATTAGTGACAAAGATCCTGATTTTCAACAAGACTAAAAAATTAGACGTTTCTCGTGGTGGCAAGAGGCCCAAGCATAAGCAATAGATAATAGATTTACTTGTCTTTTCTAGTTTCTAGTAGTTTTTATAACTATTGACTCTTTCATATTTATTATGATATTTTTTAAAACAATATATGACAATTTAAGTTTGAAGTTGGCAATTATAACTCATTAGTAATGAATTATGAATATGATGCTTCATGAAAGTTGAAAGTTGTTTCATTTCATTTCATGTTAGATATTATTTGTTGTAATGGTTACACTTAGCTTTCAAGTACAACTTTGGCAATCAATGATGATAAATGTTATATATTGAATTTTGAAAGCTTGAAACTTTAAGATTGATGAATCATGAGACCCAATATGTTGTATGTTACTATGTTACTAACTTGTGGACACAGTTGATGAAGATTATAACTTCTAGATGATTGTTATTATATGGTTCAATCTATGTTTTTTTTTATGTTTTTTATATCTAATTCATCATTCTACATGTTTTTGTTGACATATATGTATCAAAATATAAAAAATATATATATTATATAGAGAACGCTCTGGGATTCGCTCCCAAACCAGAGCTTCTGAAAATGTCGCTCCCGCACCCGTTTTCGCTTCTGCTCCCCGCTATTGCTCTCGCTCCCAAGTAACACTGGTTCTACGATACTTGAAGGAAACTGAAGAGTTTAATTTAGGCTTGATAGGGATAAGGCAGATAGAGTGTCTACTTAAAAATACCTCGTGAATATTGGATCAATAACTATCTGTTGGAGCTCATACAAACAGTCTGTTCTAGTAGATTCCACTATAAAGATAGAATATGTGGTTGTTGCAAAGGCAACAAAGGAGATTGTATGGCTTATGAAGATACTAGAGGATTTGCAGGAGAGATAGGTGAACATTGATTGACTTTTGATTGACCACACTTATGCAATCATGTGCACAATGAATTGTAGATTTCATGATTGAACAAAGCACATCAACATGAAGTACCATTTGATTCAAAGTCATAGAGAGGCCAAGACCATTTAGTTGATACATTCTTTCACTAGTGAGCAAATTCCATACACCTTCACCAAAGTGGTTGGGAGAGAAAAGTTTAGATAGTTTAGGAAGATGCTTGGACTTACAAACACCCCTTTAGATTAAGGGGTGGAATGATAGACATCCAATCCTTGGTGTTATATTGTAAATATTTAGTTCAGGATAAATTTGAATAGGAATAGCCAATGAACTTGTGGGAAGATGAAACCAAAGGCCATCTCTGATTGTAGTTATATATGGGTCTCTTTGATATATACTTAATCCATGGAGTTATTCATCCTTGGCTACTTTGATCCCCACACTTGATGCATTGCACTCCAATGTGAAAGGCTGACTAAGATCTAGAAGTGCCAATACCAGTCAACAACTCATCACCTCCTTGAGGCGATGAAATGCTTCTTGAGATCTCTCTGTCCATGCAAAATCCCCCTTCTTAGTCAGATCAGTAAGGGGTGCTGCCAACTGTGAGAAGCCCTTCACGAACTTCCGATGACAGGTACGATGCCCAAAAATCCTCTCAATGTTGTCACATCTCGGGGCTTTGGCCAATCCTGAATGGCCCAAATCTTCTCCTTGTGCACCTTGACCCCATCTGCACCTATGATGTGTCCCAAGTAAAACATCTCTATCAGCCCAAACTCGCACTTGGACAACTTGATGTAGACCTGTTGCTCCTCCAATATATGAAAGACTATCTCTAAGTGCTGCAGATGCTCCATCCATGTCCTACTGTAGATTAATATGTCACCAAAGAATACTAATCCTCAATTGTCCTCTGAACACATGGTTCATGCACAACTAAAAAGTAGCTAGTGCATTGGTCAACCCAAAAGGCATAACCAGGAACTCGAAATGCCCATAACGACATCTGAAAGTTGTCTTCGGGATGTCCTGCTCCCTCACCCGAATCTGATGATACCTCGACCAAAAATCTATCTTAGAGAAGTACTTGGCCCCTCTAAACTCATCCATCAACTCATCGCAGAATGGGATACTTGTTCTTCAGCGTTTTCTTGTTAAGGGCCCTGTAGTCAATACACATGAGGAGAGTCCCGTCCTTCTTCTTCACTAACACAACCAAAGAAGCAAACAGATTGGAACTCAGTCTAATGTGACCCAACGCCAATAACTCCTTGATGGCCCTCTCGATCTCGTCCTTATAGGCCTTGTGATGCCTATAAGAGTGTAGTAATGACTGCCTACACACTAGGCTCCAACTCTATAGTGTGCTCAAACCCCCTATCGAGTGGTTGCCTCGACGGTATATCTCCAAAGACTACTGAATATCTATCTTGTATTGCCTGTATGTCTGGAGGTGGTGGCATGGTCTTCCCCGCAGCCTCTGAAATCCTTAGCTCTACTGCCCATGTTATGTCTCCATGCCTCAAATCGGCCTCCATCCCGTGCATTGAAACTGTTTGAGGGGGGTACGAATGCATTCCCCGAAGAACCACTGGCTTGCCATCCGGTCCAACAAACTCCATCACAAGCTGCTTCTAATCGGTGATAACCCGACCAAGGGAATACAACCATTGGACACCCAACACCACATTGGTGTCTGGTACATCCACCACGAAAAAGTGGTTTGTCATCAAATAGTTCCCCATAGTTATTGTCAGAGCAAGAACATATCGAGTGCACTACATAGTCCTGTCTCTTGGTATTAGGACTGAAAACCCCTCAAACTTTGCAGTGGTGATGCCCCTCCTCTGGACCATCTGAGCATCAATAAAATTGTGGGTGGTCCCATTGTGTACTAAAACTGAGACATGCTGCCCTTGCACTGTACCTTTGATCCTCATGGTAAAAAAATTGGGAATCCTACAAAAAGAAGCAAGGACTCCCCCAGCTGGTGTGAAAGATACTCCTTCCTGTGGTGGTGGTGGTCCCCTCCTTGTTGGATCCTCCCATGCCCTATTGTAGATCAATATGTCATCAAAGAATACTAGTACAAACCTCCTCAATTGTCCTCTGAACACATGGTTCATGTACAACTGAAAAGTAGCTGGTGCATTGGTCAACCCAAAAGGCATGACTAGGAACTCGAAATGCCCATAATGACATCTAAAAGTTGTCTTTGGGATGTCCTGTTGCCTCACTCAAATCTGGTAATACCCCGACCACAAATCTGTCTTAGAAAAGTACTTGGCCCCTCTAAGTTCGTCCATCAACTCATTAATGTGCAGAATGGGATACCTATTCTGCAACGTTTTCTTGTTGAGGGCCCTGTAGTCAATACACATGCGGAGAGACCCATCCTTCTTCTTCACCAACACAATCGAAGAAGCAAACAGACTGGAACTCGGTCTAATGTGACCCAACACCAATAACTCCCTGATGGCCTTCTAGATCTCTTCCTTATAGGCCTTGTGATGCTTATAGGGTGTAGTAATGACTGCCTGCACACCAGACTCTAGCTCTATAGTTTGTTTGAACCCCCTATCAAGTGGTTTCTCAGGCGGTATATCTCCAAAGACTACCGGATATATATTTGGTACTGCTTGTATGTCTGGAGGTGGTGGCATGGTCTTCCCCACAGCCTCTGAAATCATTAGCTCTACTGTCCATGCTATGTCTCCATGCCTCAAATTGGTCTCCATTCTGCGGGTCGAAACTGTCTGAGGGGGTTATGAATGCATGCCCTGAAGCACCAGCTTGCCATTCGGTCCAACAAACTCCATCACAAGCTGCTTCCAATCAGTGGTAACCCGACCAAGGGAATACAACCATTGGACACTTAGCACCACATTGGTGTTTGGTACATCCACCACGAAAAAGTGGTCTGTCATCGAATAGTTCCCCATAGTCACTGTCAGAGTAGGAACATATTGAGTGCCCTGCATAGTCTTGTCTCCTGGAACTAGGACTAAAAACCCCTCAAAATTTGTAGTGGTGATGCCCCTCCTCTGGACCATCTGAGCATCAATAAAATTGTGGGTGGCCCCACTGTCTACTAACATTGAGATACACTGCCCTTGCACCCAATGTTGCACGAAGCGGGAGCGAAGCGGAAGCGCGGAGCGCGGAAGCGTCATTTTCCAAAAATCTAGGAAGCGAAGCGTCCGCGGAAGCGTCTGCTATATATATATATATTTTTAT